>JADGMU010000815.1:0-159028 GCA_016920895.1 Vaccinium myrtillus
AAGAAGAATACTACATTTTAAGTTTAATTAGTTTTATGATGATAATACTTATGACATCACATTTTGATGAACGGTTCAACTGCGGTTGAATGGTGACCTGTCCACCTGGTCCCTTTTCCGGTTCGCTCATCGGTCCGGTTTTCGAAACATTGCCTATGGGTACCAGCGAGCATGTATGAGGTTTTCAACATAATATAGAAAGCGTTCATTTTTTGACTCATAATTGTAGTCCAATCGTCAGTTAATATTATGAAGTACTTAATACTTTATTTCAAGCAACACTTGCATATCATGACGCAAAATATTTGAGGTAAACTTGAAAATATATTTATCAAAAGTTCATAACCTCCTAACCTCCTTCAAGCCGAATATACTCTCTATCCACGCTCCTTGGTGTTACCCATCGTCATCGTTGTTGGGTGGGCTTCTTTTACTTGAATTGGTGACCGCTTGCTTAAGCAATTCTTGGTTTTCTTTGTTTCCTTAAACTACAGATGTTTAAATTGTGCAGAAGTGGAATCTCTGTGAGTGCTGTACTATAACCTTGTTCGTCAATTTTTGAACAGGTTGCCTCCGAGAAAGGATATTTTTCCATTGTTTTTAATATTCAAGTAAGTTGTGTATAGTGGATTTGAGATACCTAGCCATCTGTTGTTTGGAAGAGAACTAACATTGTACTTTTACAGGTACCTGGTTCGACACATTACAGTATGGTTTTCTATTTTGTAACAAAGCAATTAGTACCTGGATCACTCTTGCAACGGTTTGTTGATGGGGATGATGAGTTCCGTACTAGTAGACTGAAGCTCATCCCCGGATGCCCCAAGGTATGTCAAGGTCTTTCTAACTTGTGGTGTAATGCTGTAGTGTTGAAGAATCTTCTATTTCCAAATTTCACCTCTATGGTTGAATGTCCATATTCCATGAAAATTTATGCGATCATCTTCCTTGCATAGTTGTTTTTTCCTATGGTTGGGGATGGGTCTATTGTGATGAACTCGAAAGTCATTTATGCGATCATCTTCCTTGTAAAGGTTTTTTTTCCCCAAACGTTCTACATAATCCAATGATGTTAGATGAAAGGATGCAATTCTAGTTCATAGACATAGCGAGGCAAAGGTAATATATAATGTTTGACTATTGTTGGGCTAAATGTAGTCATTCTCGCAATTCAAATTGTTCAAGTTGGATTACTTTAGTTTGGTTTACTTATTAATAGTGCTCAAAGTTACAGTAGTGGTTACTTGGTTCCATGATGCTAAGTACTAGGGCCAGTTACACTAGTTACCCACTTGGGTCAATTTGGTCCGTGTAATTCCAGTTGTGATGCATTTGACTTCAATTTCCACTTTGCGTTGAATGTGGGTAATCGTTTTGGCCAAATGATGAGATGCCTCAATGAGTATCTTCAGCATGAGCATGGTGCTCATTTGAGAATATGAAATCCTATGGTTTGCTAATGGACCTGTGGATATAATCTCAATTCTCTCTCATCTCCAACCTCAATATTCGTTTGAAGAATTAATGTGGGGCATTTCCTATATTTAAGTAAACACATGTTGAACATCCAATGTCATCTTGATTGTCCACAATTTTCTGATTTATTTCCTTTTATTTTATTTTATTTTATGTTTAGGACCGTCTGTTGCTCTCATCCTTTGGGGTGTTTGTGTTAGTCTTTGAGTTATTTTTCCCCAGTTTTTATTATCTTGTAGATTCGTGCTTGACTATAAGATGTCTATCATCATCTAGGGCTCATGGATCGTGCGTCAGAGTGTTGGCAGTACCCCTTGTTTACTGGGAAAAGCCATTGATTGCAACTATATCCGTGGTCCGAAGTACTTGGAAGTAAGGATCTTCTTCCTTCTTCAGTACTGGGATTTTCCTGCATTCGTGTTATTCTGATCACAAGTACCCCTTCCGAGAAACAAAGCTAGCTTGTACAACTACATCGTAATCTTATCACTGCTCTTTTTTTTTTTGGCAGATTGATTGTGACATAGGTTCGTCTACCGTGGCTAATGGAGTTTTGGGGCTTGTAGTCGGTGTAATGACAACACTGGTAGTTGACATGGCTTTCCTTGTACAGGTATGTGTATCTTGAATTTTGAGAATTCGAAATCACTCAACTTAAAACAAATTCATCTTTAACTGACATTCACATCACACGTGATAGGATAGTGTTACCCTGCAAAGACTGTATAATGAAGCTATGATACCCTTTATCCCCTTGGTCTCAGGGACATAGCGTTTCTTGCGACATGAAACTTCATTAACTCTGCATCATTTGAGATACAAAAAAAAAAGCCTGTTCCTAGGAGAACCACGATATATTATTTATTTTCCAGTTTTCCCTATGGAAATACAGATGACTGTAAGTCTGTAAGTGCAGATGGACTCTTGTTTTACTCCCAACGTTCCTATTTGGGAATTCGAACTTTTCAACGATAAAAGTTATAATAACATTAAATTTCCAAATGGGAATGTGGTAATTCCTGTATTTCACTTTTATTCTCACTTTTGAGAACCCATTTGTGAGTGTGAGTCTTGGGAAACTAAATTTTTGCTTTGACTTTTGAAAGAGGCCTAACTGCTTTGAATTTCGAAATGAAAACATGGATCAACATTTTACGAATGGCGGATCAACAATCAGTTCATTGTTGATTTTGGTCTCTTTTCACGGAGCCCGTGATTGATTCCAGTAATCGGAGGACCTTGCGTCGTATGTAGAATAGAAGCAGAAAAAATAATTGTAATGTCAAGAGACTTGTACTTTTCGGGAGATAATTGTAATGGTTTGTAGTGTTTATCTACTCTTTAAATTATCTCAAGCTAATGGAGTGATTTCCATTTGTTATCAGGCGAACACTGTCGATGAGCTGCCAGAGCGACTGATAGGTGCGGTCCGTGTTTCGCACATAGAGCTAAAATCTGCTATTGTTCCAAATCTTGATCAAGATCCTTCCGGGTAAAACAGCATTTGCCGTGGAAATT
Source organism: Vaccinium myrtillus (assembly GCA_016920895.1). Classification (NCBI taxonomy): domain Eukaryota; kingdom Viridiplantae; phylum Streptophyta; class Magnoliopsida; order Ericales; family Ericaceae; genus Vaccinium; species Vaccinium myrtillus. The sequence goes on from JADGMU010000815.1 coordinate 2,995, forward strand.
TACTGTAGATTATTTGTTTACCTGCTCATTTTTTCAGTTACCAATTTAACCATCCATTTATTTGTCATCGACAACCTTACGAAACAGAAAATTCCATGAATAGTTCTTGCTTAGTTTTTTTTTTCTTTTTTCTTTTGTAATCTTATTATTTCTGAATAGCTCATGATGAGGTTGAGGTATATATATTATATATACACATTTCTACATTGGCTCACGTAATTTGACACTTTTTAGGGTCCAAACTAAACCTCTACATTACATTAACCAACTTCGGCTGGCTTTGCTAAGGAATGATGTGGGATAATGTCTAACGCGTAGATTGGGAATGAGAATCCTGAATCCTGTCTAAAATGTATTCAAAAATGCAGAATTAGAATTGGATGCCTTTCTTTTAGCCTCGACTTTTTCCTATATAATTATTCTCTGAAATAATATATAAATAAGTTACTAAAAAGCATTAGAAAAGCTTAAGGCCGAATCCCATATGTATTAGAGCATTTCCAACCCATATTATGAATCTCTAATTGAGTGCTAACTAGTCCAGCCCATTCTCTAAACCCTCCTCTACTTGAGTATTCAATTTTTTTTTTTTGGTCATTCATCATTCTAAATCTATTACATGGGGGGAGGAGGGATGAGACTCAATCCCGGGATGCAGTGTAAGACATCCAAGAGCTCTACCGCATGAGTTAGCCACCGCTTGCATTTGAGTATTCAATTTTGAGCGTCTAAATTTAGAAGACGAGAGAATATTGAAAATCATCTTTATAATATTATTCACCTTCTTCAATGACATTGTCCTTGTGAGTTTTTGCTAATAATTTTTTTACAAACCGTATCTCTATGAGAGTATTAAAGTAGTGATTTTTTTATTTTACAAATTGATTTTAGAGACAAAAGTAAGAGGGTTTGTGGTTGAAGTGAACATAAATAGTAGGAGTAGTAATTATATTCGGATATCGATAAATAGTTCATCGGAATCGTTCGCTCTTTTGACCTCGTCAAAAGTATAAATTACACAAAAATTCATGTTCGGTTTTTTTTGGAGGATTGTCCGATAATATGGACGGCCGAATCTGAAGGAATTGAAGTTGATAGTAATTTTAGTGGATTACCTTTGGCAACAGAACTTTTATACTCCCTACTGGTTAGTGGGAGAGTTTATTCTCACTCTCAGCATCCACTAATCTCAAATCGAATAAGGTAAGGAAAAAGGGTGAAAAAGAAAAAGAAAATGCAAAATGGAGGTTGACATCATGGGTGACGTAACCTTTGCCCTCCAACTGTGATTGGGAAAATTATCAGGGCTGTGTTTGGTTAGATAGTTTTGATGATGTCAACAGGTGTAATGAGTAGAGAGAGATAGAGAGAGAGAGAAATGAGAGAAATGATGATGTCATCAAAACGCAGTGTTTTAAACAACCACAAGTTGGTGCATGTTTGGCCCATGATGTTTTATGAACATGTGGTATGTACGTACGTTTCTCTAGGGCGTTTGTCCGCAAGTATTATTCATGTCTCAGGACTACTACTGAATAATTATTCTTTGCTTTTAATTGCTGATGCCTAGGCTATGAGAGGCAATACCGATATGGAGTAGTAGGAAGGAAATAGAGAGTCACTACGCTTGGGAATCAAGATATTAAAATACAAACGAAAACACCTTTAAACACATTTCCAGTGTGTCATTACGGCATCCTTATGAGAGAGAGAGAGAGACCAATTTTTTTCTCAACATGTGCATAAAGAGTCTGATTCTTGTAATAAGCACAACTTGTGCATAACATAAAGAGTCTGATTCTTGTAATAAGCACAACTAGCGGGACTACAAGGAAATAACACATCATGAGTCATGCATGATCTATATATTAAAAAAAACAAAAAAACCAACGTTACATAAAGTAAAGTTACCAAACCCATTCATAACATATACAAAACAAAGAAAGCTTGTGTCACATGAAAGTCATTACCCCTGGCCTCCAAAGCACCAAGATGAGAGCTAGGGCACACTCTCATTACTAATATCTATCCATCCATATGAAATACTCCTCTTTTTGTGTGTGTGTGTGTGTGTGATGTGTGCGCGTGTGTCGCTCTTCTACTTATTTTTGGCTTATGAAATCCCTAAAAGCATCCAAAGCAGTCTCTGAACTCGCTGGAAAATTGCCCTGATGTAACTTTTGGGCCAATGCCATAGCCCGCTTGTGAACCTCTTCATCAGTCATCAACCTCTCAATCCCCTTCACAATGTCCTCCTTTTTCACCATTTCATCATTAATTGATACCATGATCCTGTGCCCTATTTTGAGGTGGTTCACCACCAACTTGGCATCCGTGAACTGATCACCTCTAATGGGCCATGCCAAAAAGGGAACCCCAAGCCCAATGGCTTCCACCGTCGAGTTCCACCCACAATGCGATAGAAATCCACCCGTTGATGGGTGACTCAGTATCATCAATTGTGGAGCCCACCCGCGTATTATCAACCCTCGTTCACCAACTTTCTCATCTAAGCCCTGGGGATTGTAACCAGTAGTACTTTCTCCTTCTCCTCCTCCTGCATCTGGACAGGGCCCACCTAAGCCCGGAGGTGGTGGTGGTGGGCCGTGTCGACCCGCATTTGGTTGAATCACCCATATAAAAGCCCAGTTGTTGGACGCTTCTTCCAAAGCATCAGCTAGTTGGGCATATTCCTCTGCACTCGGCCCAACTTCACTCCCGAACGACACGTAGATCACGGATCCACGTGGCTTCGAATCCAACCATTGGATCACATCGTCTTCCGAATAATTTGACTTGCGTGTCGACCTAACTTCGCGGTCGTGGAGAATTGAACCGGTTGCGGATTTCCAATACTGCTCCGGTAGTAGTGGGCCCACACCCCACACCGGTTTTCCAACCTGCTTAGCCAAATACTCAATAAAAGGACGTTCCAGATCGTCAGACGTGTTGAACAACATTGCAATCGAGCCGTCCATCTCATCCACCCACGGCGGACCATTATTACCAGGCATAGGCGGGCCGAATTTTTGCCCACCCGGTGGTCCAGGTAATCCGGGTGGAGGTCCATCCCGGCTCAAGAGCCCACCTGACGGTCCATGTAATCCGGGTGGAGGTGGAGGTCCATCCCGGCCCACGTGCCCACCTGGGGGTCCAAGTAATCCGGGTGGAGGTCCACCAGGGCCCGCGTGAGGAGGACGGGGAGGCCGTCGATCGGAAACGGAATCCAAATAAGTCAAGGCCATGTCTTCCGGTAATCCTGGAAGGATCCGGATCTCACCCGGCTTCATATCCGCCACTTGGGCCTTGGACGACCCCAATTCCATGGCAGCGGAGCAAGCGCCGGAGGTGAAAAACGCCGCTGTCGGAATACCAAATTTCACGAAAACCTCCTTGCTCCAGCTCATCATGATATCAACCACGGCGCACAAGGGTCGTCGGGTCGGGTCATCAACTCGGGCGGATAGAAATGACTCCATGGACTGACTCATATGTTGTTCGCGGTGGTGGAAAGGGTTTTGTCCGGCGGAGGCGTCCGGTGGTGGAGCGGCGTCGTCGGTGAGTTGGGCGATTTCGACGTGAGGGTGGTGGCGGAGGGAGGAGGGGACGGAGGAGGAGATGTCAGAGGAAATGATGAGGATGGTTTTGTAATTGGGAGAGGAGAGGCGTTTGCAGAGTTCCATAGAGGGGAGGAGGTGGCCTTGCCCAAAAAAGGGTAAGATGTAGATTTCTCCAACAATTGTTGCCATTTTTATGGAATTTGAAATTGAATTAGTAGAAGTGGTGGAGTGGGGTGGGGGGTTTTGATGGGTTTTGGATGAGATATGGATGTGTATTTATAGGTGTATGTATATTTAGATGGTCGGGGGAAGAAGGAAAGAAGATCGAAGAGGGAAACGGAGAAGCTTAGGGACGAAGTAATTAAACGGAGCTGCGAGAACTTTGGACTGTTTTGGGGATTTGACTGTTTGGTTGGAAAAGTGGAATTGAATGCGTTTCTATGTCGGGGAAAATCCTTGCATTTTGGATTTCTAGAACGATTTGTGAAACAAACTACTCCGACTCCAAACGGATAGCCCGGTTTTCAAAATGATAAATTTAAGTAGGAGTAATATTTTGGGTGCTGATTTTGGGACTCTTTTTTTTTATGCAGGCACTTCAATATTTAATTAAGTTACAAAATTACTCTTTTTAAGATATAAAAATTACTTGAGACACTCTACCCCCAAATTATTTTCTCATTTACTAAGGCACTCCAAACAGAAAAATGAATCAAAACCAAACATAAACATTAAGTTCTGAACATTAGCATTAACATTACGTTCCAAACATTAAACATCCACAACATAAACATTAGGTTCAAAACATTAAACATGCATCTATGTCAGATTGCTTCACGCCACTTTGCGCACCAAAAAAAAAAAGCCAGAATTCTCCGAAATAAACAACACACAATTGAAAATGTTGATGCATCAAAATCTTCAAAACGGTTGCGACACAAGATCTTTACATTTTTGTACTCATTATCTATTAGTTTTCCCTCAAAATCTTCATAATGGTCTCAAATCTATATTTTAAAACTCATAGTGAGACAAACAAAGCACATCACCAAAGTTAGAGAATTTTTGAGAGGAAAAGTAACAGAACTCTCAAGAGACTTTGCATGGACAAAAGGATGGTTCTACAATCATAAGCCGAAGACCATTTGTCCAGGTTGTCCTAGTGCAGAACATGGAGACAATAACATAAAGACTCTACCAAGAAAACTTTACATATGGAAGTAGGCAATTTAGTGACGTGCAGTAAAAGGAGTTGAGCAACTATCTACTTTTTTCTGATAAAAAAAATTTATTTGTTTTTTTTTTAGTGTCTGAAGTAAATGAGAAGAGTAAATGTTTTTTGGAGTGCCTGAAGTAAATCATGAAACTTGCAAAAGGGTAATTTTGGAAAACTACTGTAGTTTGGAGCCTCTGCATCAAAATTGGGAGTATGAATATCAATTTCCTAATATTTTTTTTTTTAAGAAAAATTTTGAACTTGTTTAATGAATTAAAATAGTAAAATAGTTCATTGATATCCAGTAGATTGCTAAAAAACATTTGAGTCATGCATGTTCATCAGAACCCTACTCCTAGGAAAATGGAACCGAGGGACTTTGCTAAGCGCAATGCTCTGCAGGCCTTGTCGAGCACATCTCGACCATCCAAATGTGTTTTGGACAGTTCAGATTTGATAGGTGCCGAAATGTGTTTTGGGCATTTTAACCCCCTCAAATCTGGGCAGTTCAAAATATGTTTGGTCGACCGAGATGTGTTCGACAGGACCTGCCGACAGCAGAGCCCCCGGGTTTAGGAAAATGAGGTTCACTTTTTTTCTTTTCTTAGTCATGTTTATTGTGTCAAAATCTTCCTATTTCTACGGAGCATCGCGGATGGTCGAAGGCGGCCCAACTCTATTGAAGGCTAATTAGGTTGAAAATTTGTTGAGGCTAATAAGGCTGTTCTTATTGAACCCAGTCCTCATAGCCAATCATCTACGCACACTAAATGCACACCAAGTTAACTCTTCCAAGTAAGAGTTAGACTCTTCCATGTAAGAGTCAGTTTGTTGTGCATTTGGTGTGCGTCTGTGGTGTACTCATAGCATTGTTTACCATAATAATAGAGACAATTATCCAAATAATCATGAACCATTAATTTGAAAATCAATTTTACTTTAACCATCATCAATTCACTATCTTTGTACTCCCCTGATTTTAAATGCTCCATACGGGAGGCCGTGGAACTTTGACCTCAATAAATATAACACCTTTGGAATTATTTTTTAATTTGTTTGCACCGTTTAAAAGATCTCAGTGAGTACTTTCCAACGGTGTAAAAAAGTTCAAAAAAATATTTTCAGAAAATACATTTTTAAAAAAAAAAATCAAAATGACACGACTTTTTGTAAGAAACATTTAAAATGGACCAACTAAAGTAACAAGTACGAAACCTAAGATCTCATGTTCAAATAATCTTGGAGGTCAATTCTACAATCTATTTGTGAGGAGCTCAATTAAAACTAATCTTGAAAGCCAATTCTACAATCTATTTGTGAGGAACTCAATTAATTAAGGACCCTGCTATGGGTACAGAAAAAAACGTACAGAAAATGTACAAAGCTCTCTCGGGGACCCACTTTTGGGTCCCACACGAGTAATCCGAACCGTTCATTGTTCTTAGAACATTTTTCCGAGGGGCCCCACAAAAAATCAGCTCAATCGGACGGTTATAAGTGCTTGAACCAAAGCCCCACCGTTCCAAATCAAAAAAGTGTGGGAACCAAAAGTGGGTTCCCGAGAGAGCTTTGTACATTTTCTGTACGTTTTTTTCTGTACCTCCAAGTTTATCCATTAATTAAACCTGAACAAAGCTATGTATGAATTGGTCCTTGTTACCAAAAGAGTTGATACCACCAAAGAGACGTGGAACATGTTCGAAATCTTAAGAGGGGAGCAAGCTCTTAAGTTTCATTGTTGAGCTATCCCGGACACGGGACACGTGTGTGATTAGAAAAACTAAAGTAACAATATTTAGAGTTAAAGTTTCCAACCACTTGAACACGTAAAGGCAAATTGCATCAGAAAAGAAAAAAACGGATAGTCAACGTACTTTCAGACTTCAAAAAACAGAAGAAGATTTGGTTGGACTTGTAGTTTTGAAAGGTGTTTGTTTGGGTTTGGGCCCCCCCGCCCACCCCGGCCATGATTCTCTAATTAATTATTATACATTTATTTGGACAAAATCCAGAATAAAAAAATGAGAGCAGATAATATTGGTCGGTTGATCATGTCGGTCACTACGTGTTGAATCTGTTGATAGCTGCTAGCAAGGTAGCAGCAAGCGTATCTCTCCATAAAATTGCTCATATGATATGAGAAAAGGAATTGCTTTACTTTTGCGTGTTCAAAACTTAAAGCATTCCCACAGTTTTAATAAGTAGGAAATTGATTTTCATTATCCCAAAAGACAAAAAAGATGTCGATAACAATTTGTGGACGTGAAAATTACTCCTCCTTCGCAATTTAATTGCTCCATGCGGTATATGCGTGCATTTTTAAAACTCTTATAGTTTCAATCTATAATGTATTTTATATGTCTGATATGGATCTTATTTGATAAATCTTAATTATTTTTTAAAAACAAAATTCTTAAAAACTTTAAAAACACTACAAATAAAAAGATGTTAACGTTTAAAATGACACGGATATTCGTAGGAAGTAATTAAAATGGGACAGAAGGAGTAACTAGTTTTTTTTTTCCATAGACTTTAGATCCCAAATTATTGATTTTGTTTTGTCAATGCCAAAACTGTTTTTGATTGTGCCAAAACTCCGATGCATAAAGAACTTGTACTTTACACATGATTACAAATATTTCATGCACTTGCGTTTTGGCACAATCAAAAACGGTTTTGGCATTAACACAGCCTTTGGATTTTTAAATTTTCAAGAAGCTTTGAAGGGTGTTTGTTGCAGTTTTGAATTATAAATTAAACGTTATAGAAGGTGAAGAGTAGCGTTTGCTTTAAAAACGGTAAAATGAGTGGTTTGAGAATTTGAGGTAAATTAGTCTATAATTGTTAGGCTGTGTTTGGATGACTGGAATCTTGAGTAGGAATAGGAATATGATTACCGGGGAATAAAATTCCCGGGAATTTCTTGGGTAGGAATGGGAATAGGAATATGATTACTGGAAATCGAATTCCTAGGAATTTGATACCTGGAGGAATTGCATTTCGGTGTTTGGATCAATTCAGTAATCTTACGTAGGGGTTTACACGGTCCGGATCGGATGATTGGCATGAATCCAATCCTAATCCGCGAGTGACGGTTTTTAGAAAATCCAATCTATGTCCGGACCAAAAGTCTCACGGTTCGGTTCCAATCCGATCCACGAGTCACGGATCGGTTCCGGTTTTATCCACGGATTACATGTCATACGTAAATAAGTAACAAATAGTTTGATTAAAATAAAATCCTAAAAAATCTAAAGTAGAAAACAAAGAGACCTTACATGGAGCACGTGATGAAGCCACAACTAAGCCCTAAACAAGCACTAGTAGAAGTATATAGCTTAGTTCAGTTACATAGTGGAATAGAAACAAATGCAGTTTAAAAAAAAAAAAAATAGTGAACAACTACTAAATTCATCAAAATCCAATACAAATGCAAGACAGTGGAATACATGAAAGTCCAATACAAATTGACAATATTTATAAGAGATAACAATATTACTCTATATCAAATTAACAATATTTATAAAAGTGATAAAATTATTTATAATAAAAATCTCACAGTCCGGATCGGTTAATCCACGGTTTCAAAATCAAAATCCGTGTCCGGACTGCGAGTCACGGTTTATTATTTTTTTAATCCGTGTCCGGACCATTAATCCACGGTCAAAATCCAAAACGCACGGATCGGTTCTGTCCGGACCGGATTCACGGTTCACCGGTTTTTTTGTGCAGACCTAATCTTACGTGGTAAACAAATATTTTGGAAATTTATTAAAGTCAACATTTTCTTTTCTTAATGAATGAGCCAGGAATCTGAGATTCTCATGGGGTAAGGGAGGGATCAGATTCCCACTCAGTCTAGGAATGTGATTCCTGGTTGAATATGTCATTAGGAATCACATTCCTATTCCTGTCTGGGCCAAACGTTGGAATCAAAAAAGCCTGATATCACATTCATGTTCCTGTCTGTTCCAAACGTTGGAATCATGGGCAGAAGGCGTCACATTCCCATTCCCCCTCGAGATTACTGCCATCCAAACTGAGCTTTAGTAGGATATGGAAAGAGTTTTCAAGAGAAAAAATGGAGGCACGTGTTCGGGTTTTAATACCTTTGATTTTATTAAAAATTGTGGTCCAAAAATACACATTTTTTTTTAGATCTTTACGTTTTACACCACTAGTTCTATAAAGATCTAAAAAAATGTACATTTTTTGGACCACTGTCACGCCCTCAAATTTTCAAAAAGTAAAAGTAACATAATTCCACGTGGAAAGTCAACAAAGTCTAAGGTCCGGGTCAAAATCCAAGCTTGACCCATATAGTCAAAGTTACACACAAAATAGTTCACGCGATTCCCGTGCTCAAATAAGTACATGAATTACAAGTGTTATTACAAATCCAAATCAAAAGATGAAATTTAATTAAGTTACAAAATCATCTCATCAAAAATATAAGTCCCAAGATGATAAAGTAACTCCTCCATTAAGCTTTCAAAATAAATGCATGCATACACTCTAAGCATTCAAAATCATGCTCCGTGCTGGGTACCTCGAATTATTAGGGTGAGCTCACTGGCTCAGTAGAGAAAAATCTACTAATTCTAAATGCAATGAAATACAAGTGAATGATAGGCAAGTTAGGCACAAGTCACGCAACAAATTTTAAGAAAATTTAATGGTTAGAGGATTAGAAATCAACTCATAAGCCACTTGGTTCGTTTTTCTATCATCCATCGTATCGGACACATACCCGACACGCCATATGTCTCCTAAACATTTAGCATACACATCTCATTCTTTTTAAACATTAGGTTATACTTCGGGCGTGCCATATAGACCCCTTGTCACTCCAGGCAAACCATAAATGCCCCGTGTCACTCCGAGCACACCATATTGGGCCCCGTGTCACTCTGGGCATACCCTGTCGGGCCCCGTATCACATGTTTTAAATTCATAATTTCATTTAACAAGTTCCAACCTCAATCTCATGTCAATATAGTCCACGTGTCATAACATAACCCACGTTTCACATCATCTTTCCAATGGTGTCTTATACCCAGTACTCGACATAAAAGCATAGTAAAGTGTCATTGTGTGTACGGTGTTCTCACTAGATCACTTAATCATCAACCACAAGCATAGCAACACCCAACAACCTTGCAAAATTTTAAGGTGATTCAAGAGGACTTCAAATTAACTAAGTTCAAGACCAAAATTCAACTCATCAGGCCTCATTAAGATGGTCTAACAACTAATAGATGGAGAAATTCATTAGAAGCATAAAACAAGCACAATGATAGGTGTTGAAAAACACCCATTTAATCCTCTAATTAACATTTTAATAGTCCAATCATAGAGTTACTTGATGAATTATAACGGTTGAATTGTGTTTGTAGGCTTTGGAGAGTGCCAAACCATTAAAAGTGCTAATTGGAGTCAACATAAGTGCTTGACCAAATCCTAGACCTAAATTAATGGGTTGCCCCAAGCGTAGGGCTGAGACCGGTGTAGCATAATACCCGGTAAGACCGGAATCGAATCCACATGGACGGTGGAGAGTGCTTTACTAAAAACTCGGGTTGAGAGATTTAACACGGCTCTTAGGTAGCCACCCCTTGTAATTTGATGGGAGAATTAATTAAACTAAAGAAAATCTGGTTTTACTTAAATTATTTAAAAGATAGTACGGTCGAAGGGTTCATAACACCAGTGACCAGGTTCGGACGTTTCCTGCTCCATTCATTGTTCCAGAGAAACATTTGATTTTAGAGAGAAAAGGATACCCCGAAAGATGCGAATCCTCGCGGTCGCCATTACCCATGTACAGCGAAGAGCGAGTTTTGGTCCCCCGTTCCCCGCGTTACATGGGTTCCAACGAAGCCCGGATTCGTCCAACGGAAGTTCTTTAATAACCTAAAATTGCTTTTTCCGTTATTGATTTTGAAAATAGGAGCAAGAACAAATCCAGCCCTGGCCACGGCGTGTTAATCACTCCGCGACCATACCTGTTCGACTACTCACTCATATTAACTTGCACTAATAACAGGATTCTGAAATAAAGCATGCTTTTATAATTGAATATGGATTAAAACGAAAGATTCGAAAGCAAAACACGGACAAACTCCCGTGAACTGAGATTAACGTAAACAAAACAGAAAGTTACCGAAGCAATACTGGAATCTCGAACAAAACTTCAAAAACTTCAATGAAAAGATCTCCGGAATGTAGAATCTCCAAAAAAAATAATCGGCTGCTAATTGGAAGAAAAAGAAAACAAAGTTCGAACCCTAATTCGTCCCAAAAACGAGGTATTTATGTCTTTCCCCGAAGTCAACACGTGGCAAGTCAAACGGCTGATTTTAAGCCCCTCGGTATCGATACAGGTGAATGCCTGTATCGATACCCATAGCTTCTGTTCGCCCAATGACGCCTAGGTATCGATACAGGCATTCACCTGTATCGATACCGAGACCTTCAAAATGCATTTTAAGCTTGCTCGCTCGTCCTTACTTGGGTCCCACCGGTTCCCAACATGCCCGATGTCCTGTGTCCACTTTATGTGCTTCTCCGGCCCGTTTCCTACAAAACAAACACAACAATACCAAAACAAAAGAGAACACCGCATCAAGTGGAAAATGGAATAAATCGCGCTAATTCGCCCTACTTAGGCGCTTATATCTGTGACATTGCACGCCTATCAATAAGGCATGAAACGCAAAGTAGACGTATAGAGCTTTGCAACGGTCCAAAAATCGCATCATTTCGAATTTGGACGAAGCCGGGGCGAGCCCGGGAAGTTGGAGCTACAATCTGGAATTTCCGCCCAGGCGGGAATCAAAGCCGCCCGAGCGGTTTTAGCCGAGTCAAACACTGATTAGGGCGTTGACCACGTTTTTTTAGGTTTTGTTATAAATAAGCCACTACTCTGAACGTTTTGGGGGCTCCTAGAATATTTTGAGGCAAGTTTAGAGAGAGAAATACGAGCCGTTCCATGGGTTCTTCAAGTTCTTCATCAAATCAAGCATTCATCTCCATCTCCATGGCCGGCTAAACACCTTCTAGGGGGAAATGAAGCCCTAGTCCAAGTAACTTTGTTTATGTATAGGGTTCAGGTTTACTCATTCGAATCAGTTGTTTAACTAAGAACCCTTTTCATTATGATCAGATAGATTGAATTTAATACTTTCAATTAATTGTGTATTTGTGTGCGCGATCTCAAATACCAGGTTATTCAACAGTTTTCTTTGCTTGAGCTGTAATGACCACGATTTTAGGAAATAAATTTATTTAAATAATTATACCAGTTAGTAAATTTTATTGTGACATGTGTTTAATTACACATGTATATGGATACATGTTTATTTTTATATTGATTTGATTTGATTTCCTAATTAGTTTCCATATATTCTAAATTCCTAAACTAGAGTAGGAAAAAAAAAGGGGGGGGAAACAAATCTATAAAAGAATTAGGAGAGTCTGCCGTGAGTGATTTTGTTGATGGTGTAATTGATATAAGAATCAATTTATTTTGTTCCTATTTACCTCCCTAGTAAATCTTTCAGATTCCCTCCTTTCTTTCTAATTTTCTTTTTCTTTCCTAATCCTAGTCCTTTGGTCTAAAGCATTCATTTTTCCTCTTTTCCATCCTTTCCTCCTATATCTACAATTCACGGCAGAATGAAATCCTTTTTTCCATTTGTCCAACTCTCGGCTTAAGCTCCCTCGCCGATTCTCGATTCATATCTCGAGAACTCAACCGTTCAATAGCATTAAATCCTATCACGTTCGTAGTGCGCTTTAACTCCGGAGGAGAGGTAGGATATCGAAACTCACTTTTTACTTAAGTATACTATTTTTTGTGTTTTCGTGTATCTACCTATATCTAAATATATTGATGATATGAATATGATGTGAGATCATTTGTTGCGGTTTGTTTTCCAACCGATAAAGTTTTGTAAGTCTAAAACGGAACCAAAGAGACGAAAAACCATTTTTCTTGTGCGCTGTTCTGTTCTGCTGATTTTCGGGTAATTCTGTTTGGATTTAGAGCAAACATAAATCTTCGAAGTTGTAGATCTCGAAAAGTTAAGCAACTTCCATATAGGACTTGTTTCAATCCGAGATTCGTAGAATTAACTGTGATTTTTCGAAGTTGGCTGAACTAAACAGTCTCGGGACAGATTCACTGTCTAGCTTAAAACGCTATTTCCCTTCGTTTAGGTCTGGATTTAGACTTCGATCAAAACAGTGAACTTTTATAAAATTTGATAAAATATCTTACTGTAAAATTTCGTGATTTTTGGAAACCGTTTACTATTTTTAGTGGCTGGATTTATAACTGACACGTATGGCTCGAGATAGTCGTTTTTCATTGAATTTTCATTTCATGCTATAATTGGATGCATGTGTTTGCTTACTGGTGTTTTGTTAAACCATTAAATTTGGGTAAATAATTATTGTGGTTAAATTAATAAACTAAAAGATTTGTGTTCACTTATCGGGTTTGGGAAAAAGGGATGAGTCCGGTATGGGTCGTGAGCCATGCGCAGCTATACTTTTAGGTAGCTTTGCTGTGTGATCGGGCGCCGGAAGTATACTGTGGGTGGGAATCGATGCCGGATATAGATTGATCAATGGGTGATCAATCGTGAGCCGTGCGCAGTATACCCCGAGGTGGCTTTGCTGTGTGATCGAGCACCTGAGTATACTGTGGGCGGAAGCCGCTGATGAAAATTATTTTATTCGAAGTGGGAACGAAATTTGTGAACCTTGAGTTGATGACGGAGTATTAAATCTACTGAACTTATATTGTTGAGAAATGTTGCTCTATGTCTTTAATTGATGTCCCATGTGTTTTAACTGCTGCATGAGTATATTTTTGTAAAGGGGTAGTTTTGGTATCCTATTGAGTGTAATTTTACCACTCACGGTGCTACTTTAGTTGTAACGCCCCGAAAATTGGGTACGTTAAAAAATAAATTTCAAACTTTATTTAAATAGAATACCAACTCCATTAAAATTTCAAAGAATACTTAATAAAAATTTTAACGGAAAGCTAAAAGTTAGCTTTCTTATTACAACCCAAAATAAAAAGAACTTTAACATTTTCTGGAAAACTTAAACATTTATTTTAAAACAAATTCACTGAAAGGAAATAACAGAGCCATCTAGCTAGGGGTCTACTGATACAACCACGGCTCCGGCACTTCGTAACTTTCTTGCTGCTCCATTCCCTCAAACTCAGCAAGCGGTTCCTCTTCACCTTCTGTACCTGGCGTTGGGGACGCCAGGGGCCACAAAAGTAGCACCGTGAGTGGTAAAATTACACTCAATAGGATACCAAAACTACCCCTTTACAAAAATATACTCATGCAGCAGTTAAAACACATGGGACATCAATTAAAGACATAGAGCAACATTTCTCAACAATATAAGTTCAGTAGATTTAATACTCCGTCATCAACTCAAGGTTCACAAATTTCGTTCCCACTTCGAATAAAATAATTTTCATCGGCTTCCGCCCACAAAAGTATACTCAGGTGCTCGATCACACAGCAAAGCCACCTCGGGGTATACTGCGCACGGCTCACGATTGATCACCCATTGATCAATCTATATCCGGCATCGATTCCCACCCACAGTATACTTCCGGCGCCCGATCACACAGAAAAGCTACCTAAAAGTATAGGCTGCGCATGGGCTCACGACCCATACCGGACTCATCCCTTTTTCCCAAACCCGATAAGTGAACACAAATCTTTTAGTTTATTAATTTAACCACAATAATTATTTACCCAAATTTAATGGTTTAACAAAACACCAGTAAGCAAACACATGCATCCAATTATAGCATGAAATGAAAATTCAATGAAAAACGACTATCTCGAGCCATACGTGTCAGTTATAAATCCAGCCACTAAAAATAGTAAACGGTTTCCAAAAATCACGAAATTTTACAGTAAGATATTTTATCAAATTTTATAAAAGTTCACTGTTTTGATCGAAGTCTAAATCCAGACCTAAACGAAGGGAAATAGCGTTTTAAGCTAGACAGTGAATCTGTCCCGAGACTGTTTAGTTCAGCCAACTTCGAAAAATCACAGTTAATTCTACGAATCTCGGATTGAAACAAGTCCTATATGGAAGTTGCTTAACTTTTCGAGATCTACAACTTCGAAGATTTACGTTTGCTCTAAATCCAAACAGAATTACCCGAAAATCAGCAGAACAGAACAGCGCACAAGAAAAATGGTTTTTCGTCTCTTTGGTTCCGTTTTAGACTTACAAAACTTTATCGGTTGGAAAACAAACCGCAACAAATGATCTCACATCATATTCATATCATCAATATATTTAGATATAGGTAGATACACGAAAACACAAAAAATAGTATACTTAAGTAAAAAGTGAGTTTCGATATCCTACCTCTCCTCCGAAGTTAAAGCGCACTACGAACGTGATAGGATTTAATGCTATTGAACGGTTGAGTTCTCGAGATATGAATCGAGAATCGGCGAGGGAGCTTAAGCCGAGAGTTGGACAAATGGAAAAAAGGATTTCATTCTGCCGTGAATTGTAGATATAGGAGGAAAGGATGGAAAAGAGGAAAAATGAATGCTTTAGACCAAAGGACTAGGATTAGGAAAGAAAAAGAAAATTAGAAAGAAAGGAGGGAATCTGAAAGATTTACTAGGGAGGTAAATAGGAACAAAATAAATTGATTCTTATATCAATTACACCATCAACAAAATCACTCACGGCAGACTCTCCTAATTCTTTTATAGATTTGTTTCCCCCCCCTTTTTTTTTCCTACTCTAGTTTAGGAATTTAGAATATATGGAAACTAATTAGGAAATCAAATCAAATCAATATAAAAATAAACATGTATCCATATACATGTGTAATTAAACACATGTCACAATAAAATTTACTAACTGGTATAATTATTTAAATAAATTTATTTCCTAAAATCATGGTCATTACAATCTACTCCCCTTAAACAAAATTTCGTCCCCGAAATTAAGGCAGTACCTTGGTTCTCGAATAGGTGAGGATAATTATCTCGCAACGAGTCCTCGCGCTCCCAAGTTGTCTCCTCAATTCCTTGGTGACGCCACAAAACTTGGAAAAGCTTGATCTTTTTCCTGCGCAATACCTTCTCTTGTTCATCAACAATCTTGACGGCATGTTCCTCGAATGTTGCGGCCTCGTCTAAAATTAGATCCTTCCAGTCTAGTATGTGCTCGGGATGCGCGAGGTACTTCCGGAGCATGGACACGTGGAATACGTTATGAACCCTCGCTATCTGCGGTGGTAAGGCTACACGGTAAGCAACTTCCCCAATACGTTCAAGAATCTCAAACGGCCCAATAAACCTAGGTGAAAGTTTCCCTTTTTGTCCGAAACGGATAACCCCACGTCGCGGCTGAATCTTCAAAAATACGTGATCTCCGACATTAAAAGTTAACGGTCGGGTCCTTCTATCAGCATAACTCTTTTGTCTACTCTGAGCTGTCACTAATCGCTGCTTGATCAATTGCACTTTCTCGGTCGTCTCACGAACAAGGTCTGGGCCCAACAAACTATTCTCCCCAACATCCGTCCAACAAACTGGGGATCGACACGGCCTTCCGTACAATGCTTCATACGGAGCCATCCCAATGCTAGCCTGAAAGCTGTTATTGTAGGCGAACTCTACCAAGGGTAAGTGACGTTCCCAACTCCCCTTGAAATCCATAACGCAAGCCCTGAGCATGTCCTCCAATGTTTGAATCGTCCGTTCTGATTGTCCATCAGTCTGCGGGTGAAAAGCGGTGCTGAAACAGAGATCCGTCCCCAAAGCAGTCTGCAGGCTCTGCCAAAATTGAGAAGTAAAACGAGGATCTCGGTCCGACACGATCGAAACTGGGACCCCATGTAAACGAACAATCTCATCAATGTAGAGGCGGCTGTACGAGTCCATGGTATCTGAGACGTGAACTGGTAGAAAATGAGCGCTCTTAGTTAGACGATCTACTATAACCCAAATGGCGTCGTTCTTCTTGACTGATCTCGGCAAGCCAGTCACAAAATCCATGGTGATGTGTTCCCACTTCCAGCCTGGAATAGGCAATGGCTGAAGTGATCCTCCTGGCTTCTGGTGCTCGGCCTTTACTTGCTGACAGGTAAGACAAGTTGACACGAATTTTGCAACATCTGCCTTCATTCCATTCCACCAATATTGCCGCTTCAAGTCTTGATACATCTTGTTTCCTCCCGGATGAACAGAAAAACTTGATCTGTGGAATTCCTTCAGCACCGATTCTCGTAATGTCCCAAAATCCGGTACAAACACTCTATTGAGAAACCTCAAACTACCGTCCGCATGAATACTCCACCCAACTGGGGCTGTTCCCGAAGCCAAACGATACTTGTGAAAGTCCACCTCCTGGTCATACTTCTGCACCTTCAGAATCTCCTGGTGTAATGTCGGTGTAGCTACCACAGCAAACAAGATCCCCCCCTGACTTGAAGTTGACGGCAGAAGGTTGAACTCGTTGAGAGCCTCCATCATCTTCCATTCACGGACAGCCAAAGCAGCTACCATCTCTCTTGGCTTCCGACTAAGCGCGTCGGCCACCACATTTGCCTTACCCGGGTGATAAGACAAAGTGAAACGATAATCCTCCAAATACTCCAACCATCGCCTCTGTCTCATATTTAAGTCCTTCTGCGTAAACAAGTATTTAAGGCTCTTGTGATCCGTGAAAACCTCGAAGTTTTCCCCATACAGGTAATATCGCCACGTCTTCAACACAAATACTACCGCTGCCAGCTCCAAATCGTGAGTCGGGTAGTTCTTCTCGTGGGGCTTCAACTGCCTAGAAGCATAAGCAACAACTTTACCATTCTGCATCAACACACCTCCCAAGCCTTCCCTCGAAGCGTCGCAGTACACTGTGTAGCCCACATCTCTAGCTGGTATGATCAATATAGGGGAGGTGGTTAACCTTCTCTTCAACTCTTGGAATGAGTTTTCACATGCCTCATCCCACTCAAACTTGACTCCCTTCTGAGTCAGACGGGTCATCGGTCTCCCTAACTTGGAGAAATCCGGAATGAACCTCCGATAATACCCAGCTAGTCCTAAGAAGCTTCTAATCTCAAAGACAGTCTTAGGTTGCTTCCAGCTCGAAACTGCTTCCACTTTGCTAGAATCTACAGCTATCCCTTTCCCGGATATAACATGCCCCAGAAACTTCACTTCGCCTAACCAGAACTCACACTTGCTAGTCTTCGCGTATAGCTGATTATCCCTTAAAACTTGTAGAACTATCCGCAGGTGCTCCTCATGTTCCTCTTCAGACGGTGAGTAAACTAAAATGTCGTCAATAAACACCACCACAAATCGGTCTAAGTATGGCGTGAATATCTTATTCATCAAACTCATAAAAACAGCAGGAGCGTTCGTCAAACCAAACGGCATAACCACGAACTCGTAATGGCCATAGCGAGTCCGAAAGGCAGTCTTCGGAATGTCCTCATCTCGAACCCGAAGCTGATGGTAACCAGATCGCAAATCGATCTTCGAAAAACACCGTGATCCGCGCAACTGATCGAAAAGGTCATCAATTCTAGGCAAAGGGTAGCGGTTCTTGATAGTTACTTTGTTGAGCTGACGATAGTCGATACACAAACGGAGCGACCCGTCCTTCTTCTTTGCAAATAGAGCAGGTGCTCCCCCAAGGTGAGGTACTAGGTCTGATAAATCCTCGATCAAGTAACTCTTGCAGCTGAACCTTCAACTCCCGAAGTTCGGCTGGAGCCATTCGATGCGGCGCCATCGAGATAGGGGCAGTCCCAGGCTGTAACTCAATGGTAAAATCTAACTCCCGATGAGGAGCTAATCCAGGCAGCTCCTCTGGAAAAACGTCTGCATACTCACATGCTACCCGGGGAAGGTCCAACTCCATACGGTCCTCCTCCCCAAGTGTAAGGCTCGCTAGCCATCCTGTTAGGTTACGGTGCCACCTCGATTTCGGATAAGCTGAAGAAAAGTCTTGCCTATCCCCCTTAAACTTGAAGCGTGTACCATCACGAGAGTGCGCAATCACCTCCTTCCTAAAACAATCGATCACCGCTCGGTGCGCAGATAACCAATCCATACCCAAGATAATATCGAAATCAGCCATGTCTAAAACCCGAAGGTCACAAGTCAAGCGTATTCCGGACACCTCAAGATCACAAGACTTACAAACCAAGACTACTTGTACCTGTCCACCCAAAGGTGACATTACACTAAAAGTTTTCGCTAAGTGTTCAGTCACCAATCCCAACGATTTAACACACGAAGCAGATACAAATGAATGAGAAGCCCCAGTGTCGAACAATGCACGAACGCACGAATTGAAAAGTATGAGGGTACCTTGTATTGCTGATGGGTCAGTATTTTCTTCCTCTTGGAGTGCAAACATCCTGCCTCCTGCTGCTGGTTGCTGCTTTCCACGGTTCTGATATTGTGGTTGTTTGGCAGATTTCTGTTGGTTGAATTGTTGTTGCTGAGTGGGTAGTTGTGACCTCTGACCACTACTGCCTTGGCCGTGCTGGTAATATCCTGTCGATCCTTGATTTCTAGTACCTGCCTGAGGGCAAAAGGATGCAATATGCCCCTCCTGACCACACTTAAAACATACCCTTACATTACCATACTGGTCAACGCTCTTCCACTGTGGTTGTTCGTTCCCCCTTGCAGTGTTCCTATTTCCCCATGTCTGGCTCTGAGGTCGGTTGTCATAGGGTTTCTTGTTCACAAAGGCTTTGTTGTTGTTGTTCCGAATTGGACCTCCTGATGTCGTCCTCTGCTGATTTGAAATCTTGCGTGCATCCATAATCTCACGTTCATGAATCAAGGCTACTTCCACAACTTCAGCAAAAGTCCTCAATCTCAATCCGACCACTCTTTCCCTTAGAGTAAGGTCCAAACCCCACTCAAATTGTCGGGCCTTCTTTTCATCAGTAGGAATGTACTCAGAAGCATGCCTCGAGAGTTCCTCAAAACGGGCCATGTATCGAGTCACCGTCATTGTCCCCTGTTTCAAGCTTAAGAATTCCTGGACCAATGCTTGCTTCACTGGCAAGGGGAAGTACTTCTCCAAGAAAATTGTTTCAAAATGGTCCCAAGTCAAATTTGCCGGCAATGTACCCTTGATTGCCTCCCACCAGTGGTCTGCTTCCCCCTCAAGTTGGTAGGTAGCAAGGGCAATCTTGTCATTATTAGCCCGAACATCCATGGTCTCTAGCATCTTCTTTATCTGTCGTATCCACCTATTCGCCACCTGTGGATCTCGGCTCGCCGCCAAAACCGGGGTCATTTGTCTCTTCTCGAGAAAATAGAGCTACGTGGAGGTGGTCCACGAGGCTGAGGCGGCTGGATTGTAGCGGTTAAATTTTGGAGTAGTTGCGCAAATTGGTTCAAAATGTCGGGTTGTTGCTGCTGTTGTTGGTCTCCGCTACCACTTGCGTCTCCGTTAACAGGGCCAGAGCGAGTAGTCGTTACCATCTACAGGGTCGACGTTAAACGTTTGAGGAACAATCAATGCAATAATAATTATTCTTATTATTATTTATTATTATTATTATTATTAATTATTTTCATCATTCATGACAGAAAAGGAAATAAGTTCATAACGTTATAAATTCTCACCACAACATAATAATCTAAGAATTTGAAATCTTATTATTAATAATGTCAATGAGAGAAAAGAAAAAAAATCAACAATCAGTCCAACCGATAGTGTAAACCATTAAATACTAAAATTAATCCGAAGTAAATAAATAGAATAAAATCCAAAATTTTATTTCTTTCGCCCTCCTATGCTCTACTCGTCTATTATATCTCCTATGCTTGCGATTTAATCTATCTCGGGCTCTTCCGGGTCATAATCTTCTTGATCTTCCGGGGCCAGTTCCTTGTACTTTTCAAAATCGTCAACTCCACGGAACCTGAAACGACATGGTGCCCAAATAAGGCAAGGACTACGCGTAGCCCGATTCCTCAGCTCTTGATACTTCACTTGATCTCTTGCAAACATGTTGACCTCTTGATATGGTTGAAAAGTGCTCTTTAGACTTTGTAGAACTAGCTCATGCCTTCGCTCTTCGGTCTTGTCTGGGTGATCTCTATCGATCCTGCTTATGGTTATTACGATCGCCATTTCTGCTTGGACGATTAAGCGATCCCAAAAACGGTACTCGGGTATCCAACGGGCACACGCACACCTCTTACTCCTACAAGTGGAAAAGCTTCTACGATATACCAAAGGAAAGAAATTGCTCGAAGATAACGAAGACATCCTACAAAAAAAAATGAATAAATAAAATAAAATAAAAATTATACTTTTTTTTTTTCTCTCTCGTACATGAATACTTAAGGAACTAGATATTTTTAGCAAGATGAACCAACGGTATAACTTATAGTGTTAATTTTAAGGTAAGGCTCCAAATAAATTAGTTCTACCCAAACCCGCGGTCTCGAGGTAAACGCAAACCTAGGCTCTGATACCAAGTTGTAACGCCCCATGTAGACTACTGGCCCAGTACCCTGATTTGATTCACTAGCCACACCACATGACCCAAAATGCTTAAGCCCAAGGTACTAGTAGTAGCCCACATGGTTTGTTATATACCCAAGACCACTCATGTAAACAACCAATGTGGGACTAAATACCATCTACTCCCAAACCTGGGGTATTACATGAGCTTCGGTAACTGAGATGAGTTATGCTTGTAAGACGGATTGTGCCACTGGACAGGCCGTGCAAATGACAGTTTGTTCCAGCGAGACGGTCCGTGCTATGGGATAGCCCATGCCTGTTGACAACTCAACTATCTTCTTGACAATTGTGATTCGAATAATAACCCTAGCCTATACATAGCCTAGTTACGTGGTCGGGGCGGATTTGAAACCCTAGATCATCTCTCCATTAATTTCACTCAATTTTATTATTTCTTGCTTTATTTAATTTCCAAAAAAACCAATCATTCAAATCTCTTTTTCTGAATTAAATTAGAAATTAGTCAAAGTTAACATAATTTAGCCAAATTGTCTCTGTGGATCGATACTCGGACTTAGCCACTATTCTTCTGAGTAAGGGTTAATTCCTTATTTTTATAAATTTAATTTTGATACGGCACAACACGGTCACACAAACCCCAACCCAATGTGACTAGGAAATGAGTTTTCAAAGGAGATTTTCAAAATCAAAGGAGAGTTGATCAAGTGGGAAGCAATGCACACAATACACTTTCATATACATTTAGGAGAAGTAGAGATTTCTTTACCAAGATGGGTTTTGAGCAAACCCCTAGAGTACCCAACCCGATTTTGACCCCAAACTCCAAGAACGACCTCCACCCAAGCTCCACTACGCGTTCAAAATACTAGATCAAGCCAAAAACGAGTTACAAGAGTGAGGTTGCATTCACAATCAAAGAGAAAGAGAGAAAAACGTGGGTGGAGCAAGAATAAGACCCAAACCAAGTGTTCTTACCTCCTTGAGTGCAAAACCCGAAATCTAAAGGAGATTCACGAACCCAATGTGTAGATCTTGTAGTTTTGAAGTGGATTGAGGTTAAAATCACAAGATTTGAGGTAGGGGTGAAGAGAGAAGGTAGAGGGGTGATTTTAGGGTTTGGTTCGTGGTCTAGGAGTGAAGAAATGAGCCAAGGACCCTTTTATGAAAGGCTGTGACGGGCTCAAAATCCGCAGAAAATGCAGCTGAATACCGGTATCAAGAAAAAGCCATACCGGTATCTAGACTTTCTGATGGCTCAAAATCTGCAGAAAATGTAACTGGATACCGGTATCAAGAAAGAGCCATACCGGTATCTATACTGAAAATTTCTAAATTTTTACCACCTTTGCCAATTCAAGCCCCGATCACTTCTAACACTTTTTCAACATCTCTAAACACCCACACAACTTCGTAACACATATTCCTACCATTTATCGTACTCCTGGTATATAATGTATACACACCCATACAAACGCTTTGACGGAAACATACTTAAAAAACCTTAACTAACACATTCATCTAACTTGAAATGAATCCAAGAAATAAAAGAATTTTCATAAAATTTCTGAGTCTTTACAACCACAATTTTTAAATTTTTTTTTGCATGGAATTAATTAATTAAAGATCTCTATTAGTAGTTTAATTTGGTGGAAAAGAAAATAACACGGAAGTGCTTTATTTTTTTATCCGAAGGATATTGCAAAGCATGTCAACAAGCCAAAAGTATAAAATATTAAAGAATATTATTATTATTTTTTTGGTGTTTTTTTTGTATTGAATTAAATATCTCTATTAGTAATTTAATTTGGTGTGAAAAAAAATTATTGGCTGAAGTACTTTATTTTTTGATTCGAAGGAATTGCAAAGTACTTATGGGACAATTCGTTTGCTTATGAGAATAATTGATCGAATACTTGAATACATACTCTTTTATTGATCCAATTATTGTTTCTACATATGTTCCTTGATGTTAAATGCTCATGTCATCTTATTACATTTAGAAACTGTTAAAGATTTTTCTACTGGGCTAGTGTAGCTCACTCTATCATTTTCAGGTACAAACCATGGAGCATGACTTGAAGTGCGTGATGTGCACGGCCTTTTGAAAGCTTACATGAAAAGTATTTGAGTATCTCATAATCATTATTTTTGGGAGATAAACTTGTAACTTTATTAGTTTTCTTACTTTTGATATTTGGAACAATATTGTAATCTCATAAGCACTTTCATTTACTACTTTCTTATGGGGTATGGACGCGTACCATAGACGTTGCCCTTTTGATGTATTCAAGACGTGATGGTGAGACATTTGAGGATGAATGTATAAAGTTATTATATTTTCATTTGAGAAATGTTTATTTAATTATGTTGAATATCGAGGACGTGACAAAAACTCATCTCCAATTAGGGTAATTTTTTTTTTATATAATGTTGGTATACAACATGTTAATAGTCAACAAGCCACAAATGTAAAATATTAAAGTATATAACTTTTTTGTATCAAATTAGGAAATGGCTACAATACACGATGTGCCCAAAATATTGACACATAGAATCCATATATATCGCATGTGTTAGTCCTTTTTGTGTTTAATTAGATATTGATATTATCATTTTCGTAATTCACTTTAAATTATTAATTTGCAGGGAAAAAGATAATAACTTATATTTGGCCGTTGGATTAAGAAGCGCAAAGTCCGTGATTACATAATTGTAAACGTTGATCCAACGCATGATGGAAATCAAGGAAAGTGTATTAAATCCAATTCCTAACATGGATGCCAATTGATGAGCACATGCTCTGAAGTCTAAACGTCCAAAAAGAGGGTTCCCAAAAAGGAACATTTGTTTGACTGTTGATTGGGTGACAAAAGGTTTAATTAGGAAAGCAAATAAGGGATGGAATTAGTGTATAATTCCATTGGCCAACAAATTACAGTTTTAAAAGGAATAGGATTTTCTTCTTTTAAAGCAAATCTCGATCGTGGCATCTATAGAAAGAAGACACAACAGTTCGGTTAAGGGAGGACGGAACATAAGGGAGATTAATTTCGACGCAGCAGCACCATTTAGACGGACGACACCGGAGTTCACGGCTAGAGAATAAGATGAGTAAAGGAGATTTTTGTGAGACTTTATTTTTATTTATGTTAGCCTAAACTTTTAAACTAGGGTTGAGGATGAAACCCCATAAATATTATTAATTGATTTTATGCATGTGATTTTTCCTACTTGCGTTAATTGTCTATTGTTCTCAACTCAATTAATTAGTATGCATGAAACTCGGATATGGATTCAATCGGTATGTATGAGTTTTTTTTTCCATGATTTGATATCAGCATATTAATCGAATTGCTTGGTTTATTAAAGCTAATATTTGAGCCGGGGTATTCACTGTGATTTATTTTCACGGATACGGTGGATGATTTTGGCTTAAACTTTTGAAGTAGAGGGAGAACATATTTTCATTAAAAAGGAAAAGTGCTTATCATAATATTATCCACGGCGATTAAGATTAGCTTCTAAAATCACTGTGTAGAATCATAGGAAAAATCATTGCATAAGGTTAATTGATATATTTATGGGTGTGAATTCCGAAATCTTAGTTAATTTTCTCAACTGTTAATGTCCACTTTTTTCTGTGATAATTTTAGTTGTTTCTTTTGTCATTATTTGTTTGATTTTTATTTTACAAATCAATCACACTTTTGCGAACTAGGTTAGGGTTTAATCAATTTAGATTATTTAGTTTTCCTATAAAAATATGCAAGTCCCTGTAGGTTCGAGCTCTCGCCATACTATATTACAATACGATTCGTACGCTTGCGAGTACATTAAAATTTCACAACAATACACACCCATTAAAGGTGTGTATCATATACACCTATTATATGGTCTAGATTGTGACACCTCATTGGCAATCGCAACACTTTTTAGTGATTCGTAACTTTTCAGCAATATGATTCGTAACACTTTCTATGATTCTTAACATTTTGGCGTGTCTCGTAACTTTTATAAAAAAAAATCGTAACTTTTATAAAAACTATCGCAACTTTTATAAAAAAAATCGCAACTTTTATAGCGGTGTGTATCATACACACCCAAATAAGGGGTGTGTATTGTAGCTTTTCCATTAGTAGTTTAATTTGGTGCCAAAAAAAAAATGCGTGGAAGCACTTTATTTTTTGATCCGAAGGATATTGCAAAACAACTCAACAAGCTAAAAATGTAAAATACTGAAGTATATAGTTTTTTTCAAATTTTTTTGTATCGAATTAAAGATCTCTACCAGTATTTTAATTTGGTGCAAAAAAAAAGCCCATAAGTACTTTATTTTTTGATCCGTAAAATATTGCAAAACAACTCAACAAAGCAACAAATAAAAAATGTAAAATAATATTATTAAAGTATATAATTTTCCAAATTTTTTTATCGAACTAAAGATCTCTATTAATAGTTTAATTTGGAGCAAAAAAAAAAATGCGTGAGTATTTTATTTTTTGATCTGAAGGAAATTGCAAAAGGGAATTAGGCACGTTAATAATATTACAAATTAATAAATAAAAGTCATAATTAAGAATTTAATACAATAAATCCTTCCACCATAAACTAAATTTATTACAACCGGGTCATATCTAAGGCTTCACCTATCCCTCTGTCTGGTTGTTTCCCAAGTCGGCAGCTCCTCCTGCTTCGTAGGCCTCTTGACCGTAGAACTCCTCTTGTTCATCACGGTAGTCTGACATAATACGTCGGAGTCACGAAGTAATATCGTGGTATTATGTCAGGGTCACACAAGTGTAACACCGTGAGCGACAACGCCCAGTAGACAATTCTACCCAAACCTTAACTAACAAAATGATAAGTAACGTAAAACAGGGAATTTATCAAAATAGTGTATCTCAAGAGTGCAAATATGTCAGTATCAATGCAGATCAGAGTATAACGCGCACAAGTAAACAGTGTCTCGTATTATCTTTTTAGTGTCAGCATTCTTCTTCAAATTTATCAATCTGGATGCTTCTGACCACCGGGCTAACAGTTAATTCACTCTGAAAGTTATTGGTCCGTTTTCGTCTCCTTTCAACTGACGGGACCAACCTTTCTGCTCGAGGTCCCGGCCGTCTTGCATCACCGAACTTAACAACTTGTTTGCAAAATCCGTCCACCCCGCGACTCACACGACATAATCCCGCTTGTCTTATGTCACTGAATTTAACCAGTCTGTTTATAAGGTTTGTCCACTATGTGTTGTGCATGCTTAGCCCTAACCACCAAGTTCTCTCCACGAAGTTGGGGCGACGCTCTCGCTGCACTACCGTATTTCATTTCAATCATTTTCATTCTCATCTCTATTTCTTATCATCGCTTTTCAATCAGTGTCTCGTAAATTGTGTCGTGTCGATATAATATCGTGACCTGAATATGCAACATGATTTATAAAACTCGTATCATGTCAATGCATCTTTTCTTGAAAAACGTGTCACATAAAATAATAATTTTCCTATGGGCTGTCCTTTTCAAACCAGTCTAGTGTTAACAAAAAAAAATACTGATCGATTATGAAGTCATTTATAAATCAAGTTTTCTTTTGCGACCTTCTCTAGACGAATGAAATAACTAGGAAAGTCCCAGATCGGATGGCCGGACGAGTCCAATTAGAATCACCATTCCTTTCTTAGACAGCGCGAAGCTTGTCTTTTTGACAGACTTTCAAGGGAACAGCCTTGGGTTATCTCACAGTCCAAAGTTAGTCAAAATATTTACTTGAGTGAAGTTATTTTAAGAAAAAGTTTAGTCGACCACATTTTCCAAAAATCAGGGGGGCATTATAATGGCGTAATTTTGAAAAGTCAATTTTTATCCGGGCATTATAACATCGTAATTTGGTAATTCAATTTCTATTCGGACATTATAACGACTGCGTGAGGTTTAGAAAAATGTTTGGTTAAACACTCCTATCTTTTACCAAAAACTTTTTAGAACAAGAAACTAACTTTCCAGGAAAATGATTATGACTACGGTAAGTAACTTAATTTAAGGAAAAATTTAAACTACTACGAGCATTATAACGACGTAAATTGACTACTTAAGATTAGATAGAAAATCTACCTTAGTTTTTGGTTGTTAATCGGAAGCCAAAAAGCTAGGTTGGACTCCAAACTTGAAACTACCGAAAGCTACAAACAAGTTTCTAACTTTCTAACTTCTACTTTTTGGATTGAGTGGTGGCTTTGGGTGGCAGTTCTACTTTGAGTTCGGAAGAACAAGGTTGAGTTTTTCAAGAAAACTCAAGAACTACAACTTAGAAAGCTACTACTTGAACTACAAAGGAAGCAGGGCCGGCCAAAGGGTTTGGAGTGCCTTCAAGTACAACGCTGAAATAATTTTTTGAGTAACAATCACAATACGATGAGAGACACAAAGAGTTGAATTATATCGTTGCTTTTTGCCTTTTTTTCAACATTAAGATTTTGATTTATTTATTTATTTATTAAATTTAGCCTTTAGGTCCTCTTATAACTTATCTTTGGGCAATTTTTTTTAGATTGGGCCACAATAGTTTGGGCTATTTTGTAACTAATAATGGATTTTTTTTCTTTATTTGGGTAAAAAAAGAGTCCTATTCTAGCCCATTTGTAGAAAATGTTGGAGTGCCCAAAAAATCAGCCCTTTTTGGAGTGCCCTAGGCCCAGGCCTTGTGGGCCTTGGCCGGCCCTGATTTAAGGAAGAGAGAAGTTTTTGGTGTGAGTTTCAAGTGAGGATTGACTTGCTATTTATAGGCAAGGGTTGAGCTCCCTCCCTCTCTCTTATGGTTGGCTCCCTCTCTCCCCCATGTGCCACAAAATCTCAAATTTTAATGCAAGAATAAAATCCATGGATTCATGGGATTTTGCTAGGATAAAATTCTAGGCTTGGTACAAAAAAATCTAGGTGAAAATCCTTGGGTTTAATGGAAGAAATCTAGGGTTTTAATGAATGACACTTTCTAGGTAATTTCCTTGGTTCTAAGTAGTGTATAATTTTGCATGGCCACCTTTGTTTCATCCTTTAGGGAGTTTTGGGTACTAGTTATACACTTACTAAGTCACATGCCTAATAAGTCTACTAAATCTTAGGCAAATCTAGGGGTATTAATTAGAGAATAAGAATATATTCTCTT
This sequence comes from Vaccinium myrtillus, assembly GCA_016920895.1. Taxonomy (NCBI): domain Eukaryota; kingdom Viridiplantae; phylum Streptophyta; class Magnoliopsida; order Ericales; family Ericaceae; genus Vaccinium; species Vaccinium myrtillus. Next base: position 31,487 of record JADGMU010000815.1, read on the forward strand.
AATTAATGAGGGAATATATTCCTTCAATAATTAGGAGAGAAAAACCCTACTAAATAGAGTTTTTGGTGCTAGTTATACAAACATGTGTACATAAAATAGACATAAGCCTAATAGTCTACTAAATCTAGGAAAATCTAAGTGAATATTTGGTGAATCTTCCCATTAAATGAGAGAACAAAATCTAGGCAAAATTCCTAGATTCATGGGATATTCTAGGCCAAAATATACACACATGCACACCTCTCTCTCTCTCTCTCTCTCTCTCTCTAAAACACAATCCCCATTGACGTGGGGAGAGGGAAAGAAAAACAAGATCGTACGTGTTGGGAAAAAAGGTGGCAAAATGGTGTGGGAAATTTTGGGTAGGTTTTGGTGTGTAGTTGGTGTAGTACATGGCTTGTACATTGGAGTGCATGACTTAGACATACCAAATCAAATAATTAAAAAGGAAAATAATATAATAATTATAAATTAAAAGAGAATTATCGGATTATTAAATCGAATTTTTATTCACGAAAATTAGGGTAATTACAATTAGGCTTGGGTATGCAATTTGCTTATTCATGGATCAGTCGTGAATAAGTTTTTCTCTCCTTCAAATCTTCAATTTGAAGAATCTCACTACTCCAATCTTCTTCATTTTTATTCTTCAAATTGAAAGACCATTTTTTATCCTCCAGAGATATGATGGCCCTCCAAATGAAGAACCTTCTTTATTTAATTTTTCAACTTTAAATTACTAAAATATATTATATTATAATTTATTCATAATAAAATTATTATAATTATATAGATGTTGACAATACCTTTAAAATGAGACCAAAAGTTTTAAATTTTGGCGGTAAGGTTGAAGTTTGGAGAGAATTGAAGAAATTAAAAATGATGATAGGAGTATAGTTTCCTTTTTTTTTTTTTGGTAAATTGATTGGAGTATGGTTGTATTCTTCAAAATCTCTTGTCATAAGATTGGCGGACTTTCAGATCTTATGATCTGTTGATTAGCAGTAGGGTTCTGAACCCTTCGAGAGCTATGAAACCCTTGGGTTTATTTTTTGAGCAGGGAGTGGGGAGGGGAGAGTCAACAAACCTTGGTAATTTGTCTGAAAAATTCTCAGCGGGTTGGCAATTTCGACAAGGCCGGCCGTATGCCTGTCCATTATCACAAGGTCGAATGATTGGGTCTGAATAACTTTCAACTTTCAGCATTGCATACGGATGAGAGCAAAATTGGTTAAGTTTGTCGTGATCCTAATTCGACCAATCTTGATCATAGATAATTTATACCCTTCATGAGTCTCACAACAGATACGCGTAACTTATACCCAACCCTAGAAGAGGATCCATATCCGAACTCAATATGAGCAAATCCAAATCCTAGACTGATTATTGTGTAAGGGATACCTGACCTTATGGGGGTCTGAATAACTATCAACTTTCGGCATTGCATACGGATGAGAGCAGAATTGGTTACATCTGTCGTGATCCTAGTTCGACCAATCTTGATGATAGATGATTTAAACCCTACCTGAGTCTCACGACAGATAGGCGTAACCCTACCTCTATAAGTTGCACGGGCGACTTTATAACGGATTTGTAGATTTTAGTGCAAGAATAACACTCGCGTCAGAAGATATCACAACTCCAGCTGACCTACGGGTAGAAAAGGGTAAGGTAAGGTAAACTTCCATTTTCTCCCCCTATTTCAACTCCTGATTTCTTTCTTCCGCCTTATCGGAGGGTCCTTTTGAGGACACCAAACCCAGGAGGCTTTTTAACCTCTTTTCATCAGGAACTTTGACGTCAAATCAAGCCAAACCAAAAAAGGACATCACTTGTGGAACTATAAATTGCCACGACGAAAACCAAAAGAAGTGTCAGCAATAAGAGAGATCAATTGCCGATTAAAAAAAAAAATACAAAGCAAAACAAAGAGAGATCAATTTGAAAGGTCGGGTATATACCACAGCTGTTGTAAAATAACCACAATATAACCATAGAAGTTCTAATGCACAAAAAAACTTTTTTTCTCCATAATGAAAAACCTAATTGTAAGGGTCCAGATATATCGAGCTGCGGCAAGGAGCAGGAAGATATTGTCCAGCAAGGTTTCAGCTTAACAATCCGAGGGGATACCTTTCAGGGACCCTTCGGTCTACATGGACCCTCCGGTCCCACGCTATAAACCAAGGCTCAGGCAGTTCAGATAAGGTCAAGTGACCGAAGAGATACCATTTGGGGACCCTTCGGTCAAAGGATCATCACAGGTCCAAGTCGAAAGGGAGGTGTCTGCCCTTTGCTTTGGTTATTCACCGAAGGCCTCCTGAAGACATTTCCGTGAAGCAGCCCTAGGAATACCTTGGCCGAGAGGTAAGGTAGCCAGCCTTATCACGAGTATCACCCCAGGAGCTGACTCAGCAAAGCAGCTAATGCTGCAAATGCGTGTAACGAACTATGATCATGACAAATGACGTCATCCGAACGGTTTAGGCCACGTGTCGTGGTGCCATTGAAAGCATGTGCTTGTGGCATATTCGATTGGACTCATCATCGTGACGTCAGTCGAGCGGTTACCTCACGTGACAGGCAAGATCGTGCTTGAAAACCAAGCCAAGGCTCACCTATAAAAGGTAACCTTCATCGTTTAGAAAGGTACACACAACTTTCCTGAAAACCCTAGATCTACACTTCATCTCTTTCTCTCACTAACTTGACCGTCGGAGTGTCGTTATGGACTCTACGGTCCAGTCCGGCGCTAACGGTGCGTTGGGTGTGCAGGTCTAAGCATACTTGAGCAAGAGGTGATCAACTTCTTCAGCAATCACCGTTGGAAAAGCTCTCTGGAAAGGCAGGCTCCACACTAATACACCAACTTACATTCACTAAATGTACCCCCCTTATATGAGAAACTTATAGAGTCTCAAAAAATTTTAAGCCACTGAAGCTGTAAATACATTGATATCAACTTGAACAATTACTCAGAATTCAGATCACCTTCATGGGACCCCCATGCTATCATGACATGAATGTAAACTTGAAGCATTTCAAAAAATACCCTACTGTGGAAAAATCCAACTCCCAGACATCCCACGAGTCAGTAAACCATCTCTGCAGAAATAGGTATGTACGGAACACACTTCGAAGAGAGCTTATACAGGTTCTGCAAAATATAAAAGATAGCATGCTAAGGTAAATATCGGCTGGTGGATCGGTAGAGACCACAAAAGGGTAAAAAGTCATTTGGGGAGGAAAAAGAAAAAGAAAAGAAGTAAACAAGGCATCTTCAATCAGAAGTAAAATCATAAGTTTATGATGTCTCATCGTGCAAGCCATATTAAGATGTCATCGTAAAATATGATCTAGCGTCAGAAACAGCCGCTTTTCAAATTCTGATTACCTTTGCAACTAGGGATGCCATAGGAAATATTGGTTCTTTGTTCTAACAGAAAACACTCCAGCCAACACATTGTCGTAAAGAATTGATAGTGTCAAAGAAACAGACCACCATGCAACACCAGAGAAGAATCCAATAGTGGATATTTTGTAATGGAAATTTGGATTTGTAAGGCAGGTATGGTTTCACCAAAGAAGAAACAGAACCAAATTTTGTTTATCTTAAATTTAACCGAACCAAATTTCGTTTATCTTAGATTTCCATAAAACTTATCTTCTTTCTGTTTCCAAATAAGCATGTACCAGTCTCAGACTCTCAAGTCCGCCACTATCTGGCAAAAGATAGAGAGAGAGAAGCATTCTAGTTGAAGGACAGCTTGGACAGGAAAGTGATAGGAAATAGGGTGAAGGAATCATACAGAAAACTTATCAACTTCTACAAAATTATGAAGTCGATAGCCTAGCGTAAGCAGTTCTGGACCTAATGAGCTTTGGATGAGGATCCTGAAGACAAAAATGTCTGGCTTATTCTCCCAGTGAAGGTAGGGAAAAACAACCCAACAATGGGGAAAACGAAAAAAGCTCTAGGCAGCACTTGGATTGAGAATCACCAGGGGCTGGAAATATCTTACACGGGTATTTATCTCAAATCTCAAACCAGAATAATCTACAAGGATTCCAATCCATAAATCTCCTTCGACGCCAGGAAGGAATGCCAGAACGGTATTCGAGGACAGAACAAAGACAAGGGATTATCAAACGAATGTGAAATATCTAGCTGGTTACAATTTGGCAGTCTAAACATGTCAATGTCGAACAGGGATAGATCATTATTTACCTGAATTATAATTGGAATTCTTCCATATTGTCATTTTTACCAAACGGTCATGCCGATGGAAGAATATCCAAGGCAACTTCCTTCAGGGATGGCATCACTTCCTGCTGATGCAAGCAAACATGTTTACCTCTTACTTTTCTGAGTACCTTCCATGGACCAGGATAGGACCTTGAAAGAAAAAGAAAAAAATCTGTTACTGAAAGTGGTCCAATTAAATAGCAATTATCAAGAAAATAGGAAATTCCCCACTTACCATATACAATATCTTAGTAATAAGCAATTCAAGTTTTCAGCCTTTTCGAGCATAAGAATCATTTTGTCCAAATAATGGGTCTAGGAGGTTCCAAACCTGAAAAGGGTGCCTCCCCTGGTTCCTTTAAAATTGTGAATGTAATACACAGTCTCCATTTTTGGAAAGAGTGTCCTAGAAAGTGCAGCAAGCTTTGGATAAAAGAACGGTGGATAATCTCTTAATTCATCTCAAGGAAAATACAATCTGAGTGACAACCCAAAAGGAAAACCAAAGAGTAGAAGTGAAATTAATTGGGCAAAAAATCTGATGAAGGGATAAAAGAAAACTGATACTCTTCCATATGCAGCAGAAGAAAAATATTGACTCATCTACTCCTTGTTGCGTACTAAGCCGGTGTTTCGGATTAGGGATTTTGGAGGAAAAGGAAAAGGACAAAAAGAAAAGCAAAGGGAAAAGTGCAACAATCTGACAGCTGGATTTAATCTTTTTTCCCTCCATAAATACCTGCTGAAATCGTTGATTCAGATTTAGCCTTGGAGTATATTTTGAATAAAATAGAAAAAAGAAATTCTCCCTTGTATTTTCAAAAACTAATCCCTCCCTCTCTTAAAGGATACACCCTGATCTGATGCGGTCAAGTTCTCCATTGAAGATAATCAGTTTGCGGGTGGTCTTTGCAACAGCTTCATTGTAAAGCTCTTCCACAACAAGCATCTCTGTTTTGCCAAAAGGAATGAACAAGATTAAACAAATGTAGTATCAAAACAAAAAAAGAAGAAGTCTGAGGCTACCATTGACGTTATAATATGGATAGGCAACGAGGAACATTTCATCTTCTGGCTTCACGCGGTCTGCCATTCTGACTTTTGAGACAAAACCAAAATCCTCAAAGAACGATGGTTTGGTGAGATAGTCCAACTTAAACGAAGCTCCTCCAAAAATTGATTGTCTTGCAAATTTAACCTCATTAGCCTCTGGAAAAAACTGAAAGTTTAAATTAAAATGGTACGATCATAAATTCACCAAACGAAATTTTAGGAAATTCTAAGCCTTAGAAGAAAATTTATGCCCCGTTGAAATTTAGGGCTGGGTTTTGGTCATGTATTTGTGGATTGACAAAACAGTGCTGTCCCTAAAGATTAACAAAGTAGGAACTACATGCAAACCACAGAAAGGATCCAAACATAAAGGCATACTATTCTGGTCCGCGTAGCCTTTTCAGGAATGATGAAGAGGTCACAAAACTCGCGAATCAATTGCATACTTCCAGTCATTTCTATACCACCTTCACCATCACCTGACACCAAAATTACATAGAAAGAGAGACCACACAAATTAAGGGAACATAAGGCAGGACAATTAGCAAGGAAAATAGAGAAAAAAAGTAATTAGAGACAACCTGGAACAGATTCAAGTCCAGCAGTTGGAAATTCAATCTCCTGTGATGGAGACTTGGTCAGAAAACAAAGGAACTCTAGGTGTGATGTATACTTCTTATCTTTAACGTTCCCAAAAGAAAAGAGGCAAATTAATGTGTAAGGAGAGTAAATTAACATTTGTTATCTTAAACTCACCATCAATTGTTTATTATCCTTCAAAGCCAATTCAGTGGCTTCTTTCGCCTGTCAATTGGTTATGAAGCATACTAAAGTTATCATGCTTCAAAAGGAAACAAATTATTCTAATAGACAAAAGATGGAAAGTTTCCAACAAATATCAGCACTGAAAGCAAAAACAATCACATGACAAACAATGGAAGTGCGAGGACAAGGGACGGAAAGACTTTTAAAAACTTTCTATTTTAATTTTTACCAAATACATAACTCCTTCCCAGGCCCTGAGAAAAAGAAATGTAAAGAAACTAAAAGAAGAGGAAGAAAGAACAATAAAGAGACATAGACAGAGACAGAGATTAGAAGATGAAGAGGAAATCTAGCTTTCAAGCTTTTTTCTCATAGAAGAAAATATGAAGAAGTGAATAGATAACAAGGAGAAATACATTAAGATGCAGAAAGAGTAAAATGATGGGGAAATGAAAAAATGTCGTCCAAAACGATTTCCGTTAACAATTATTCTATGACAAAATCCCTCTTTGAGCCATTTCCAGGCTTATTTTGAAAATCCTAAAGGAGCAGAAGACACATTACCTAAACCATGTATATTAGGGATCAGAATTGGTGAAATCACCCAAAATAGTGGTTAAGTGCTAACTAAGCTCCAGAGCAAGGTAAACCTTACTATGCAACTAGAAGAGTTGGCCCTATATATATCTATTTTTTTCTTCAATTCGATTGCAGTCTCCGAAGTCCTTCTTGATTGATGGTCCCCATTAACATTAGTGCTTATTAGCAGCCGCTCTTTGTGGAAGGCGAGGTACTTATGTCAAACATGATCATAAAACCAAACTCACTGCCGCAAGGCTCGTGTGGGAGGAACAACAGCATTTTACTTCATTCAACCTTGTGGGAGTTCCATCTAAGTTATCTAACAAATGATATCAGAGACTAGTTCAAATTTGTCGCCCTGGCACTGCCTTTGGCCATGTATGCCACTACAAGAACAATGCATCAAGAAAGCTTACTTGTTCGAGAAGTTCTAAATAATCTTTAGGAAATGGAACATTGAATCCAAGTGAAGCATCACCATTGCTATAAATGGAATTGGTCACGAAATCAAGCTTCCTAGAATTGTTGTATGTAGCAATTCTCCTGTTGCACAAGCGTAAACCCCTTTCGATCTTGAAGCTTCTACAATTGAAATCCTACATATAGTGTATCAATCAGAATATCAACAAACAAAGATCAATGGAAATTACAAGTATTCAGAACTCAGAACTCGGAAGGGGGAGGAACCGAGTTGAAGATTTGGGCATTGGTTGGGTTTTAAAAGTTAGTTTTTGGCTTGCAACAGTGTCAAGAAGTCAAAAAGTAGTAGTCTTTTTTTAACGGTTCGTCCCATTTTGCACAATCTCAAATCCATCAGATTAACTATCTCATTTTTTAATACAAATCAATTGGCTTGGATGAAGTGTACAAAGTGCCAATGCAATCCTTGGTGCTTGCCTTGCCATTTTTAGCATCAACAAATGGCAATGGGTGGATTTACATTACATTTTTGCAAAAAAATATGCCAAATTATGACAATGGCAAGATAAATGGCTATAGGTATGGGGAGACTTGCTCTACCAAACTAAAAAGACTACTCAATTAAGGCATCACTAGCCCTTGGCCAAATTCAAGCAAACAAAAACCATTAGAGCTCCATTTCACTCCTCGACTCAACCCTATACCAAGTGCATGCATTTAGTCTTTACCAGAGGCGTAAATTCGATTTTGTATCTATCAAATTCACAACAATCCCCTTAATCAAGCTTCGAATCGAATCTATATATAACAGTGAGTTGGCCATAGTTGGTGATGATTCTTTTGCACATATTGGAGTTGAATTAGGAGTAAGGATTGAAGATGGTATTGGAAACGTTATTAGTGGTTGCCGTGATTGCTAATTACTACTTAATTTGAGTCCGGAAAATGAAATTGAAAAAAATCACGAAGATTTGTGATCTCCAAATTGAATGATACAATTTATTACTACTACTTTTTTTCCCTGTTATTTTCTGAGCATAAAACAGAGGAAAGAGAAAATGGTGAGGTATTATCAAACCTCTGGATTCGGTAGACAAGGGATTGCGATGGGAAGCCTAGAGGCAGTTGGGGCTCTGGATAACGGCATTTTGATACCACAATCTCTTCCCAAGGGGTAGAAATAGAATAATGAGAGAGAGAGAGAGAGAGAGAGAGAGCGCATTGAACCGTGGAGGGTCCGGTTAAATCAAATCACTATTTGGGTTCTTTCAGATCCGATTTGTTTTCTTTCCAAACTTGTTACTATACACTATACAGTATACAATATTAATCAGGTTAAAATTAGGGGAAATGACCAAAACATGGTGGTTGGGGCAAATTATGCCAAAAACATGGGCATGGTTTTGCAAATGACCAAAGGATGACAAGGAAAAAAATAATTACACATACATGGTAAGTTTCCCTTGCACTGCCGAACATACCCCCATCTCCATCTTCCACTGTCATCCTCCTCCTCCCCATGACCCACTTCTCAGATCCATCTTTTTCTCTACCAGAGAACAACTTGCAGCATTAAACCCAGTTATTCCGAGATCTCTGTTTGATTGGCAGAAATTCAAATCTGCTCGGAATCAAAGTTTGACAGCAAAACCGTAGAACTCGATCAGAGCCGAGGGAGATACACACGGGAGGAGAGAGAAACATGTCACGCACGCAGTGTCACGGATAGGAAAGGAGTAGATGGGCGAAGAAAACACTTGGTCTATCGATCGACATTTACATCACACGTACTACTGCTACTTACTCCTTTCCCCTTATTATTATTATTATTATTTTTTCACCTAAATATTTCGGTTTCTGAAATCCCACCTAAACGAGTTGGGGGGATTTGGGGGTTCGTGTGGTGTCCCATGAACCCAATAAAACCAAAAGGTTCTAGGGCTGAATTCTCACGGGTTTCTTGCAAAGTAAATTTCTTTCTTAATTTTTTGTTCGATAATTGTAGATAATACACAACCTTGCAGCTCGCATATTATAAATTAGGTATACATTGGTGATAGTAGGTGTTACTCAAGACTAATTTTCAAATTTATTGCAAACCATAAACGTTTTGATAAATTTTCTCTTTTATTTTCTATCGTTTACTATAATTTTTCTTTTATTTTCTATGTAAGAAAGTACATTTTATTTTGAAAAATATTTGATTTGACCTCACACTAGTAAGACAAGTTGGACTAACGTGAGTGCAGTGCTTTTATTACACGGTGCAATGGTTTTCATTTACAGTGCAATGTTGTTGCATACACGGTACAATTTTGAGATTGTCCGTCCAAAAAGATTTGATTTGATCTCACACTAACAAAGCAAGTTGGACTAACGTGAGTGCAATTCTTTTGTTGCAAGGTGCAAGGGTTTTCATTTATAGTGCAACGTTGTCGCATGCAGAGTGCAATTTTGAGATTGTTCGTCCAAAAATATTTGATTTGATGCCACACTGACAAATGTAAGTTGGACTAACGTGAGTGCAATTCTTTTATTGCAAGGTGCAAGGGTTTTTATTTACAGTGCAAGGTTGTTGCATGCACGGTGCAATTTTGAGATTGCCCGTCCAAAACGATTTGATTCGATCTCACACTGGCAAGGCAAGTTGGATTAACGTGAGTGCAATTCTTTTATTGCAAGGTGCAAGGTTTTTCATTTACAGTGCAATGTTGTTGCATGCACGGTGCAATTTTGACATTGTCCGTCCAAAAAGATTTGATTTGATATCACAATGGCAGGACAAGTTGAACTAACATGAGTGCAATTCTTTTATTGGAAGATGCAAATGTTTTTCATTCACAGTGCAATGTTGTTACATGCACGGTGCAACATAAAGAAAGTTGAGTTCCAACGAGTGAGCACATCTAGACAAGACACAAGTTTAGAAACAATTCGATCTCTTTCAACATATTCTCTAAACTTTTTATACCTTTGGGGTGACGATCTCACATATCTCACAATATTGCGCACCATTGCAATTGACACATCAACCTCTTTCAACCCCTCACGGACAACCAAATTCAATATATGAGCACAACACCTAACATGTAAAAACTCATGGTCTAGAATAGTGGAGTCTCTTTTCATTGTCTTCTTCTTCAAGAAATCAATTATGCCATTATTGGAGCTTGCATTATCAATTGTGAGTGTCAAGATTTTGTCAATCCCCCATCCCACCAAACATCTTTCTACCTCCTTACCAAGTGTCTCGCCTTTGTGATTTGGAACTAAACAAAAGTTAATAATTTTTTTATGTAGTTTCCAATCACCATCAAGGAAGTGGGTTGTAAGACACATATAGCTAAGATTTTGAAGAGGACCGTAAGACACACATAGTTAAGATTTTGAAGAGGAGTCCAAGTGTCTGTGGTAAGACAAACCCGTTGATTCTTAAACACTTTCTTCAAAGCTTGTTTCCCATCTTTAAACAATTGCAAACAATCTCTTGCAACCGTTACTCTAGATGGGATTTTGGTCCACTTTGGTTGCATCACATGCATAAACCTCCTAAAACCATGACCCTCAACGAAACGGAATATCAATTCATCAATAATAATCATTTCAACCAAGGCCTTTCTACATGCCTCCGTACTAAAGCTTGTGGCGGTAAGCTTTAGAGCCATATCTCCTACAACAATGGGTTCAAACTCTAGGGTTTTTTGCCTCTTATCCCCCCATGCTTCTTCATATACCATTCGCTAAGCTCATATTCTCTACATCTTTTAACAAGATGGGTTCTCATTGACGATGTCCCATTATTATCGGAATTACGAGTAAATTCAGTTCCACAACAGTTACAAGTAGCCTTCTCCTTGTAATTCGGTGGTAGTACCTTGGGCTTGGTTTTTTTTTTTTGGTAAAATGGTCCCATACAAAGGAGGAATTCTTAGTTTTTGATCTCTTTTTTGGGGTTCACTTTTTTCATTATTCTCTAAGATGGGGTCGTCATCAATCTCATTATCCATCTCAATATCAATCGTATTAGACCCAATTTTAGTAACCCCAAATACATCTATCTACAAGACAAAAATACAACCACACAAAAAGCAAATAAGTACCATAGCAACCACCAAATAAGTACCATAAAATCACATGCACAACAACAAGCTCACAAGCCAACCGAACTCCCATTAATCGACAATAACCACCAATTGAGTTGAAACTTGACACAATAAACATAAAGGCAAAGGGGCAGAGAACAAGTTTCGATTTTATACCTTTGGCATGCGAGTCAAAATAGAACCAGCGGAGTCAAAATAGGGTCGCAGAAGGCAGAGAACCAGACAAATCTAACCACAAATCGTATTTGCGTGTATATTTTTCCATTTGTTAGCAAAAAATGGAGTAGGTCAAATAAATTGAAGAACAGAAAAACTGCGGTCTGCGGTACCTTTGGGAGGCTTGTCCTATTCTCTTTGATGTCTGTACAAAACAAAAGAGAGTGTATACATTTGCATATTAGGAGTACCATTTAACCAAAAACTTGAAGGTGGTTGTTGCTACCATAAAGATCCGAACAGTGCTCGAAGAGATCTCAAAGTCTCGAACAATCGAACTCAAACAGCTGAACAGGCACTTGATGTCTTGATCAGTTGATTCAATCTCAAAGACTCTATCAAGATGATTAGATGGGGGGGAGAGAGAGAGAGAGAGAGAGAGAGAGAGAGAGAGAGAGAGAGAGAGAGAGAGAGAGAGAGAGAGAGAGAGAGAGAGTCGCCGTCGGGGTAAGGGTTAAGGTTGGGACTTGGGAGTTGGGACGGGGTTAGAGAGAGAGTGAGAAATTGAGGAATGGGTGGGCGGCTGTTTGTGGATGAGAAAATAGGGTTTCAACTTTTAAGACTAATATATATATATTCCATTGATAAGCCCCAAATGTTGTATATATCCGGGCTTATCTCTCACATTTTGCACACACTTTCGCATTTAAAATACTTTGAATTGTTTGATATTGCGCGTTTGGTGTGTTTTCCAAGTTTTAGGTAAAATTGAGCAAAAGGCGTATCCTTAAGCTCCAAATAATCCCCGGTTGTATCCGGAAGTACCTAAGGTCCCGCAATGCCGTGGAGGACAATCGCCGAAGCTTAGAAGTCGATTCAAGGAGCTTTGGAAGGTTCAAGGAAGGCCCGGAACAAAGGAACAAGAAATCTAGAGTGATGAGCCTTGAGAAAATCTGACCAACCGATAGAAAAATGCTCATTTCTCTCAAGATACAAATGCTATGAAGATGAGGTCAATTGGGTTTGAAAGTAGACTCATAGAGCTTTCCAACGGTTCAAGAATCCCCTCATTCCGAGTTCGGACGAAGCCGGGGCGTGCCCGCGAAGTTGGCTCAAAAATCTGCCCGAACAGACGAATCTGGATCGATCCAGATGTGGTGTGGATCGATCCAAATACCTCCGGCCATCATATTTTGAGCTCTTTTTGCACTTTCCTTTTATGGAAACTTTTGTTTAATGTGTGTGCTTTATTAGATATTATGTAGAGAGAGAAAGGGAAGACTATATTGGGCTCTCTCCACTCTCCTTCTCCCACTACTTACTCTTTCATTTTTAGTTTTAGTTTAGCTCCTCCATTGGAGGATTTTGAAGCTTTATCTCTCTAGATTTCTCAAGTAAGTTTTCATTTCTAGTTAATTTGTCAAGGTTTATTGTTGTAGCTACAATCATTCTCTCTATATAAATCTAGTTTATTTGTGTTTTTATTGGTTAAATCTTGTTCTTCATTTCCTAACTAAATCCTTCTTAAACTCTAGTTTTTATTGGTTGTTTGTTATTTCTCTAAGGTTTAAAGTTGTTGGCAAGTTTGTTATCATCGTTAAAAATCACTTTTCAAAGTTATTGGTCATGTTTATAACTTCCTTAATTAAATTAATTAGTCTTTGCCTAATGAGTGAGTAGTCAATTAGGTAGGGTCATGGGGTGATTGACTCCCCATGACCAAGGTTAATCCAGTTCCTCGCGCAATTTAAAAAAGGCTTTCAACTTTTGTCGAGCAATGAATCGGGATTCACTTTTACGATTCAAAATTAGGGTCTGTAAACCTCTTTGATCGCACGTCGCCCGGGGCTTGACCACTTGGTACGTGCGATGCTTAGGGATAGGGCGACTCAAATGTTTGTCTAAATGGCACAAGAATCCTATTCTTTGTGGAACGCATTTTTCTAGGCAATGGTTTAGTTTCTAAACCATTTGCTCGGGTGCACCTAACGGTGGCTCGAGTCGGTTACCGAGCGTAAGGATTTGGTTAGCTTTGGTTGTGATCGTTATGAACCCCTAGGCTTTACCTTTGTTTAAATTAGTCTTTTTAATCTTCCGAGTCATTCACGAAGTTAAGTGAATTCCACCAACCAAAATCCAAAAGCCAAGTTTGCCGCTTTAAGGCTAAAAACCTACACTTGCAAGACAACTCTCACGCCGGGTGCATTTGGTCTCTGTGGATTCGACCCGGTCTTACCGGTTATCATGCTACCGCCGGCCTAAACCCTACGCTTGGGGAAATCATATTGGAATACAATCCAAGGGCGCAAGCATCCATTAACACAACGAATAACACAACATTTGACACAATTTTTTTTTTTGAACCACATGCGAATGATCGGAACCGCTCAATTTATTTAAAATATGTTTTTAAGATTACTTGTAAAAAATCAACCCATTTAAATATCGGTAAGGGCTCGATCAGTTCATTAAGTTGATTCCTATCAAATTTTACAGGATAATTTTGAATGAACCGATCAAGCCTTTACCGATATCCAAATGAGTTGATTTTTTACGAGTAACCTTAAAAACATATTTTAAACAACTTGAACGGGTTTGATTGTAAGCGTGGAGCTCCGATTATTGTTGTGTCAAATATTGTGTTATTCGTTGTGTCCATGAAACTGCCCCGTATATGTATATAAATATAATTATAACCGGTTCGGTTCGAACCGGTTTCAAAAATTTCAAGGACCGAGAACAGAACCGGTTTTCAAAAAATTTAATTCCAGTGAACCGGACCGAACCAGGGTATGTTAAAAAATTGGAAAAAATCCGGTTCACACCGGTTTGCCGGTTCGGTTTGGTTCTCTTGTTTTCTTTGTACATCTCTAAGTGGGAGTATGTTTTGTCCCCAATTTTTTCTCCTAACTAAGTGTATAAACACGCCTCCTATTTACACTTTACCCGCTCATGTTACATATGCATCTCAAAGACACTCATGTGCATTATCTAACTCCACATTAACCCCACTTCTTTAATTTCATTTCCTCAATAAAATTTCCAGAATAATGCATAAAAATACTGGTCCTTACAGACCCAATAAACTTCTTGATCAATACAATGGTTTCGAGAAAGTGAGAGAGGTTAGGTAGAAAGATGTTAGAAAAGTATTTAGCAAAAAAATTATCCTAATCGGATATTGATACGTATCAAAACAATTCATATTTTTAGTGTTTTATACTTATCGATGTCTAATAGAAAAAAATAATATTTTACTGAATGTTCTTCTCAACAAGTCTTACAACATCTACGATTCAGATTAATGGGTTACCAAGCGTACAATTGTATAACTTTTCATGAAAATTCTTTCGAATTATAGGGTCCTTAATTCGGAATGAATTATAATCAAACGTATTGCCTCAATTACGCACAAATATCCAATGGGCATGATTTTCTCCAAGACCACTCGAATAATTATTTCAAAAATAATTTAACGATTCTGATTGTTTATGTGGAACTCAGAAGTGGGCTCCATAGAACCACATTTGGCGAAGAACTTGACTTGCGCACCACAACAGCGCCGTTTTGTTGCGCTGCATATGGTGCACTGCACTTCAGGATCCCGCTCGATCTCCTCTATTTTTTTTTTTTATCTCAATGATCTCCTCTATTTGATACCGCAGATTTTCCCATCTTTAAAGCAAAGGACGCCAAATCAGGAAAAAGCATGCAGCGAACGCATCCACCTACTCCTTGAATAAGTAGTCTCCTTGATCTTCTTAGAAAAATATTTAAATACAGTAGTAGTTGGGATCTCACCAACTTATTAGTATAATGTCTTGAATTAACTTTTACTATACCCATCACGTTGGAAAAAATAATCAAGAGATGAACCACAAGTCATAATCAGATCTCTATAAAAGCTTCTACTTCTTTGACACTTATTAGAAGCAAAACAAAGAGAAATTCAACAATGGGAAAGAGCAAGGTTCTTGTTGTGGGGGGTACTGGGTACATTGGTAAGAGAATTGTTAAGGCTTGTTTGGCTCAGGGGCACGAAACCTATGTCCTCCAGCGCCCAGAGATCGGCCTCGATATCGATAAACTTCAGATGTTACTTTCCTTTAAGGAGCAGGGGGCTCGACTCATTGAAGGCTCATTTTCCGATCACCAGAGTCTTGTGGATGCGGTTAAACAGGTTGATGTGGTCATTTGTACCATGTCTGGTGTGCATTTCCGGAGTCACAACATTTTGATGCAACTTAAACTGGTTGATGCCATCAAAGAAGCTGGAAATATCAAGGTACAATCCCTCATTTTTACATCAGTCGGTCTTGTTTTTGGTATATCGCAGAAAGCAGTTTTTTCCTTTGGCCAATACTAATTTGGAAAAAGAAAAAAGAAAAAACAAGTAGCACTTTTAATTTGCCTTTGGCCAATACTAATTTGTCTTAGAAACACTAGTTATTTAATACTTTTAGTGATCTTTTGTTTAGTTTCATCAAAAAATTGGGATCAATCATTAGTCAACGAGAGAAACTGGAATATTATAAATATATGAACTGGAATAGAAAAAAATCCAGATAACATGACATTAAAGACAATAAAACAGTTCTTTCAATCTTTTTTTTGTCTTTAGTGATTAAGTTAATGATTATATTTTCAAAAAAAAAATGTGATAAATTTTTTTTATCTTTGTAACTGAGTGTCATGGTCAATTTACTTCTATCTCGACTCATCCTGAGACTTTGAAAATAAAAACGAGATAAACAATTATTACGGCTTGTGATATGTTAGGATACTGATCATATCAATATAACACAATCATGAGTGTATTTTTTTTTTTGGGTAATGAAATGAACAAAACTAATGTGAGTAATCTCTTCAGCTCGTTCCACAGTCTTTTCCACTCGTTTGGGTGAGGTGAGGCCGTGGACAAATCGATGTTAGGCGAATCGACCAGCACCTTGGGATAGTAAATCTCTAAGACAAATCGATTAACCACTTCGACATAAGTGTAGTTAGTCTTTAGTACTAATCAAATGCTTGAACATAAAGCGATTTCGGCTGTGGGGTAAAAGTGTCAGTACCACTGATAGGGCAACATAGTGACATATTATGGTTGTTCTTTTTATGTACTGCTGCTTTAAATTTTGGGTCAATTTATGGATTGAGTAAGTACCATATTTGATCCTTTTGTGGCCAATAAGGCATGAGAGATAATCGAGGGGTTATTTTGCATGGGTATCTAAATAGGATATGGGGGCCCTGTAGTGAGTGAGTTCACTACATGCGTGTAGTGAGCTCTCTCGGCCGTCCGATCCGAGATCAACGGTCCGGATAAATTAAAGTTAAAGTAAATGTAAAAGTGTTTTTGAAAGTGTAAGATGATCCGGACCGTTGATCTCGGATCGGACGGCCGAGAGAGCTCACTACACGCATGTAGTGAGCTCACTCGCTACAGGGCCCCCGGATCCATCTAAATAGCAGCAATAAAGTCAAACAAAATTTCTTTATCCTAACTCGTTGAGCAGTGTGAGCTAAGGGAAAATGAGTGTCTTTGTAGTTGAAAATAAACAAGTGTAAGTAATACTCCACCTAACACCATGTCTTTTTTCTTGAGTTCATAAAAAGCTTTTGACAATTGAGGATAATGCCGGTCGTGTCATGGAATTTTGCCAAAAATTATTTCCAATTTTCCACAATCTTTCAATCCATTATTCCTAATTCAAGTCGTCCCTTCCTAAATTTTACTAACCCAAACGGTTGGGGGTGAATTACCAAAACCACCCCTGAGGTTTCTAAAATTACAAATTGCCCTCTCATGTTTGGAAAATTACAAATTACCGTCTATCGCTTAGCAAATTACTCCCATGTCGTTATGTAGCCGTTAAGAAAACAAAATCTGTCTAATATTATCGATCCTAAGTCCTATGGACCAAACTATTTTTTTTTTTTTTTTTGGGTACCATGTGAAAAGCATTTTTCTCACCTCTACACTGCTTTATTTTTTGTGGTAAGCAACCGTCCGTTGTCTTTTCTTTCTTAAACATGGCTTGTCAAGTGATTATAGGTTAATTGAGCCCTTTGGTGCATCCTTCTTAGACATACAAAGATAATTAGACTCATTTACTTTTCAGACTTCGTTTGAAAGAGTAGTCATGCCAAAAATCATGTTAATCAAGTCTCGCAAAACATGATTGTAGAATCTCAATATAAATAGATTCTGATAAAGTGTGTTAATATGTTTTTACTGAATTCTAAAGTCGAAGTGGTTTATACCCGATCATATATGACTTTTGACATGGTTGATATTTTCGGCGGGATTTAGAAAAAGAAAAATTTCAATGATTATGTGGACCTAAGAAAAGCTCACAAAGGGGTTCAATTAGAGGGTGCAGTCAAGCCCTGTCTTTTTTTTTTTTCCTCCCTAATTTGCCTCGAGTATTATTGTTAGTAAATGGTAAATAAAAAAAATCGTTTGTTTGAATGAAAATTATGTACACTTATACGAAGGTTAAAAAATCGCTCTCCTCATGTTTTAAATGGACTTGAGTAGGAACAGGCAGGGTGGGTTTCGTCATATCTTGACCCGACCAGACCCGACCAAAAATTATGACACAGTCCTGAACCTGAACCAATCTCAATAGAGTAATTTATGGGAGCTCTCGTTCCTGCCTCTTTTGGGGTTTGGGTTTATTTGGTCCGCCCCGTAAAAAATGAGAGAAAATGTCCATACTAAAAGAAAAACAAATGAAAATAGTTATACAAAAGGTGGTATTTTAGTACAATGATAAAAATAAGAGGGTAAAACTAAAATAGTATATGTGAAAATATTTCAGGGTGGGTAATTGGACTGGGGTAACATCAACCCAAACCCGACCCGAACTCGATTGAATTTTTCAAAATTTCTCCCAAACTCGCTCCAATACTTGAAAATTTGACGAAAACCAACCCCGATCGGGGAGGATTTGGGCCGGAGCAAGTTGCCATACTAGCTTGTGAAAACTTTTATATGATGCAAAGAGAATTTTGAAGACATTGTAATGAATTCTATTACAGTGAAAAAGAAGAAGGTATAGTTACAATTTGTGTGTGCAGCGTTTCTTGCCTTCGGAGTTTGGAATGGACCCAGCAAGAATGGAAAATGCCATTGAACCTGGAAACATTACTTTTGAAGAGAAGATGACAGTTAGGAAGGCCATTGAAAAGGCTAAAATACCCTTCACTTATGTATCTGCCAACTGCTTTGCTGGATACTTTGTTGGTAACCTCTCTCAACTTGCTACCCTCCTTCCTCCCAAGGACAAAGTTGGCATTTATGGAGATGGCAACCAGAAAGGTAATCCCCTTTCCAAATTAAATTGACTTATGTCTTTTAATTTACTACTCCATGTGATTGTAAAATTATTTTTTATACAACAAAACTAATAATGCATTTAAAAAGTAATATAAATTCAAAAATTAAAATTTTATGGTTGGATCAATAGGAATAGAGACTTATTAAATATTGTTTTCTCATTCGCTATTCATTTTAATCAAATATTTTACTATTCCCTAGTGAGAAGACATTGTTTACCCTGGCTGTATAAACCAAAGTTTCCTCCAAATCGATTGCATTTTGACATGTGTCCATATTCTATCTTTTGCGACCACTGTTTGGACACATGGCGCAATGTCATAGATTTTGAGGAAATTTTGATTTACACCGCCGGTGTAAAGAATGTTCTTCCCTATCTAATTGACCCCAAAATGTTCATACCTTTTGAACATAAATTTAGACATCTCCCATCTTACATCTCCCATCTCACAACAGATAGCAAATGTGAAGAAAAAATATTTTTTTTTTTGTTTTTATCGTTTGAATCTGTGTACATCCGTTTGTGTCTATAACATTGCTAAGGAATTCGAGTGAAATTTAATTTTCCTTCTTACTTTTCTTTTCTTTCCTTCTGTCTTCCAATTTCCTTCATTTTTTCTCGAATTTCCCTCTCTTATAATTTCCTCGGATCCCTTCCACAAATACTAAACTATAGTACATTAGTGTACATAAAAAAAAGAGTTTAATATCATTGTAACCATGCATGCATAGAAGTTTATGCACTTTTGGACCAACCCACAAGTGATAAGACAGACATAAAATTTTATGATTTGGTTTAATTATGTATGTATATATGTGTTTGGCATGCAGTTATTTTTCTGGACGAAGACGACGTGGGAACGTACACAGCGAAAACAATAGACGATCCACGTACGTTGAACAAGACATTGTACCTTAGGCCAAAGGAAAACATCCTTACTCAAATGCAGTTAGTTGACAAGTGGGAAAAGCTTGTTGGTCGGACCCTCCACAAGTTCTCCATCTCTGCCCAAGACTTCCTAGCTTCCATGAAAGGTACTGAAGTACTTCTCCAATAATGATCCATTTTAACAATATTATTACTATTTTGGATCGATCTTGTGTAATTGAAGTTATAATTTTCAATAATAAATTGCAGGAATGGAGTTGGCTGGGCAAGTGGGAGTGGGGCATTTCTACCACATATTCTATGAAGGCTGCTTATCCAACTTTGAAATTGGGGAAGAGGGTGAAGAAGCTTCAGAGCTCTATCCAGAGGTTCAATACACTCGCATGGATGCTTACCTAAAGCGCTACTTATAAGACGAAACTCTATGGCCAACTTCATACTATATATCACCGTCCTATATTGTTTGTCTACATTTTTACTTTTTTAATGTGATGAATTGTGTCCGCTTGTTTACTTTTTAATGCCCCAAACTATTGTCCTTTCTTAAAAGGTCATGAGCAAAGTCCTAAGAAAAATTTCTTTTACCCTTTCTCTCTTGATCAATTAGAGTGACAAGTGCAATTTAAATTTCTTGCAAGACATTTTTGGATGGTTTAAAAAGTTTGCAAAGTGTAATGATTATATTCTTCTAATAAGTTGTAAATTTAAATTAAACAAACAAATAGAACGAAAAGAGCATATATTCAGTAATGATGTGATAAAGCTTCAAGAGAAACTGCTAAATTAATCTATATTCTATAGGTCGATCTCTGTCGCGGTAAGCAATTTCATGTCAAAACACACTTATATGTGTCTGACCGTGTCGTGCCGAGTAAAAAATAAATATTTAATAACTAGGAATTAACTTTTATTCCAGAGAATAGCGATTAAGTCCGAGTGTCGATCTACGGAGACAAACTGGCTGAGTTGCGTTATTTCCAATTAACTTCTAATTTAATTCGGTAAAAAGATGTCTGATTGGTTGTGAAATTGTTGAACTGAAGAGCGCAATAATTAAAAGTGATTTAAGTTGATGGAGAGGGGATCTAGGGTTTAGAATCTACTCCACCTCGTAACCACAACTTTCGCATAGATTAGGTTGATAATTGAATCACAAAGGATTATCGCTAGGGCTTGCAATCCCCATCGATAATCGTCAAGAAAATATGTGTTTGTTAAAAGGCATAAACTATCCCATAGCACGGACCGTCTCACAGTGCGGCACGATCCGTCTTACGAGCATAATCTATCTCTGAACTCCAAACACAACGTTGAAAACAATTATATGAACTGGTATTTGAAAGCCAGCATACAAATACGCAATAGATTTGAACGAATAAAAATACGATTCCATTGATCTATGAAACCAAATTCTGAACATATAATTCGATTCAATCAAAACCCTAACCTACACAAAATAGAATGGTTACTTGGTGTAGAGTTTCATCCTCCCCCTAGATAGAGGGTTTAGCCGGCCATGGAGAGAGTTGAAGCGCTTGAAATCGAAGAACTCGCGAAGAACATGAAGAACAATGAGTTTCTCTCTCTAAAGCTGTCTCTCAAAATAGTTGGGAACCCTAGCATTATGTTCTGATGTTCTATTTATGCTAGGAGACCTAAAAGTTACATAAAACGCGTACAAAAAACTGATTTCTGTGTTCGTTTGACCGGACCAAGACATGGTGGTCCGGACCAGAGAAGCTGGGAACTGTACGAACCCTCCGGTATGCTTCGTCCGGACCAAGAATTTCCCTCGTCCGGACGAAGGGTGCTGCAAGGTAGGTTTTGCCATGTTAAGTGTTGGTCCGGTCCAGAGATGCTGCAACTTGAGTTTCCGCTCCTTTGTATGCACATCTTCCCATCCTCGGCGCTTTAAAATCACTCCAAAACACGTTTTCCAAGTTCTCGAGTTTCTAAGACCTGAAACACCACAAACCAACTAATGCTAATTAGTTAACTACATAACCTAACTAACAAAGCATAAATTGGAAGGATTAATGGGTGCTTTTCAGCACCTATAAGTGTCCCTTTTTCTTTTTTTTTTCCCGAGTTGTACTTTCTTTCCTTTATTCTTTTATAGTTTTTGTGTAGGATGTGGAATGGAATCGTTGTGTCTTGTAATGAGTGAACGGGAGTTAGACATTTAATCAAGGAGTTTAGCGCCCATCTAAAGACATCATCTATAGATTTCCAGAAAGTGGTTTGCACCTCTGTCAGGCTTTGTATTAGCATCGCCACTGGAATGAAAGGGCTCGAAAGCGCCTCGAGCCAGTTTTGCTTGTAGAACGGGTAATTATAAATATCAGAATTAGGTCAAAACGTCTCGGTTTGAGAGCAAGAGAACTTTCGTATGGCATTTTTTCTTTGTATCTTGGAGATAATACGAGATCCATCGATTGTTGATTGCTCAAGACATCTCCAAGAGGTTGAGTAGCTTCTAGTGGATATATTGAAGGGTAATTGAAAGGCGGGCTTCAAGGTGGCGGCAAGATCACACCAATGTGGATAACGAGAATTCGGCAATCGGTCTTGAGTTAATTATGAGTATTCTCAATTACAGGTAAATTGTAACACACGATGTTTTCTATAGTATTTGATTTCTTCCCCGTGATTTTTATTCATTTAGAGGTTTTTCAAGTATATACTATGATGTTCATCGTATTTTGTTTATTTTCTACCTATTTCTTGGTGATTGATCAAGTAGGAACAACTACGTACAGTTTCCCACTTACGTTCAAATCATGCATTGAAGCCAAACGAACAGGAAATCACTCTTTTTTATTGCTTTTTGGTTGGATTGGAAAGTGATCACAACAGGATAATTGTCAATTTGCTTGAGCTTTTTTTTTTTTTTATAGGAAGAAAATTTTGCCAAATCCAGCAAAAAGTTGGTCGGTCCAAAAGTATATATTAAAAAACAAAAAAAACCCTTCTTAATTGGGCCACTCCCTGTTAGGTAGAAAAGAGCTACCTTACCATAGCTTTGAGCTAAAGTCAACCCCATTTGGTTTTGGGGTTAGTTAGTCTCTCTCTCTCTCTCTCTCTCTCTCTCTCTCTCTCACCTTTTGTTTTGATCGATCAAATCTCTCTCTCACACTAAACAACGCATGCAACGATGCAAACATCGCATCACCTACAATTGGTTGGGAGGCAGACTTTTGTTTTGTTTTTATTTATTTTTTTGGTTTGAAAAGATTGGTAAGAACTCAACGTCTATTGGCTTTTTAAATAATACACTTAAAAGTTTTTTTTTTCTTTTTCCATTGTATGCTATCGGCAATATTTAACCAAATACAGTAGCCCAAGTTAAGAAAATTAAGCTCATAATAAACGATCCATAACATATAATTAAAGCGACGTCTAAATTTAGGACTGCATGCATAAATAAATTACAACTATGTTATGGGTACATTACATATGGGTATCCCAAATGTACACCACCTCATCCCGATCGTCCAAACGTTTTTGTTGACGTTCCAGATTTAAAATATACACTCTTACCGGTCAATGCATTTTAAATTTGGAACGTTGAAAAAAACGTTTGGACGGTCGGGATCGAATGCTGGTACATTTGGAGTATACTGGTTCGTCCTCAAATCATTTTCGATATAATTTTCAACAATGCTATGGCTCACCAAGGGTACCCCAAATCTACACTACATCATTCATTCGACCGTCTAAACGCTTTTTTTTTGACTTTTTTTGGCGTTAGCATTTAAAATTCACTAACCGGTAAGAGTGTATTTTAAATGCGGAACATCAAAAAGCGTTTGACGTTCGAATGATAATTTGTAATATTTGGGGTACCCTTGTGTGTGTACCCAAATAATTTTCGATATACTTTTGACACTCTACTTCTTGAGAATCACACTACAAAATTCATCTTTTAGTATGTTTTGAAAATTGTGTTATTTTTATTTTGGACTCTAAAAACAAATTATGGAGTGATTTTAAAAATGTACGTGGGGTGATAAAATTATTTTTCTTACAAATATTGAATAAAATATCTACTTATACACATATACACAAATATACATATACATTATTTGGGCGTACGCGATTAAACTTATTTGGTCGCAAGGCCTAAGAGCTCGGGGCCTCGGATTTTGGTCCAAAAAGGGCCCCTATTACAAAGAGTTATAAATATTAGTTTTCCATATCCTAAATAGAGATGCTCTTTTTGGTCCAATGGTAAGTTGAATATAGTCCACACTTTGTGCTTGAGTTTGAATCTTATCATAACACTTTCATTTTAAGTGTTTTAAGTAATCATTTGTCAAAAAATAATTCTATTGTAGGAATTTGGAGCTACTACGTATTGACCGTTAAAAGACAACCCATGAGACATCTATGCCACTGGAACCAAAGCATGTTCAGTGTTTAACGTGGACTAAAATAATTATATACACAAATTGTTTCGTTGTTTAATAATTATAAAAATATGTAGAGCTCCACTTGACTGTTAGGCCTATGGCCTTTAAATATCTTGGGCCGGCTCAGAAAGTGACTGACACAGGCCATGCCATTCAACCCATATTAAGGAGGACCACCTCTATTTTTTCATAGAATTAAAAACTCCCTCTCTTTTTCAATTTGTGTGTTCATCTTGTCATGATATAGAGCCTTCATTTTAGGGATGGCAACGGGTAGGGTATGGATCGGGGGACCCTATTCTACCCCCGATCCCCAATTGGGAAGTTTTTTCCCATCCCCACCTCCATACCCAAAAGGGATAGTGGACAATCCACCATACCCGCCTCCCATTAGGGATCGGGTATATTCGGGTAAATCCATATCCAAACTAGTTGAACAAAAAAAAAAAAAAAAAAGAGAGAGGATAAGATCTAATTTATGTGTCCTATACTAACAAAAACAACCATTTAAAATAAAATAGAATAGAAAGTTACAAAGAAATAATAGTCTACCAAGATTATATACAATTTTAAAAACTACCATCATTAAAAAAAATTTAACACTTGACCATATATAGTTTTAATTCGGAACAATATACATAAATTATACCAATATGCATACTTATATACACACACACACACACATACATATACATTTATATACTACTATATGCCCGCATATTTACATACAATATTCATAAAAATATGTATACAATTTGAAACGGGGCGGGTACGGGTATTCGGAGACGGGTATCACAAAATCATACCCGCTCCATTTTCAACAGGGGATTCTTTAAGTTCTACCACACCCGCTCCTATTGGATGAAAAATTGAATAATATCCTCCTCCAAATAGCCGGGGGTGGGGCGGGTATCCATCGGGTTTGGAGAAATTGTCATCCCTACTTCATTTCCCAGCGAATAAAGAAACAAAATGGGTAATCGTACAATCAAGGTTCTTTTAAGGCAGTACTTATGGTGAATTTTACACCATAAAGTACATACCTTGTTTTGCCGGTGCACCACCCTTCCGAATCAAGGGTGGGTGCTATGCGATAAGTGTTGTGCGTTGTGGCGTGCGGCAAAACCACGTCGTTTCCATATGGGAGAGACCTAATTTGCAGCAGCAAAAGTAGAGCTAAATTTGATATGCAATAACCATATGATATGCTTTTTTGTTTTATATCTTCAACTCAAGTACTTAAACATTTCTCATGCCATGGAGAAGTTGTAACCTTTATTTTTTATTTTTTTTGTTTGGCGGCACCACTCGGAAAATAATTATCCACATATTGCACAGGTAATTGAAATTTGGAAGGATTGTCTTGGAAAATTGCAATCGTTCATTAATAAATTGAGAGAACGAAGTTTCAAGACTATATAAGTATAAACTTTTGGAAAATTTGGGAAATTCATGTTCAAATTGTCAAAAAGAAAAATGAAACAAAGACAAGGGATGTGATTTATTTTTTACAATAGCAGTATAGCACTGCCTCTTGGACTACCACCTTCTTCCCCACTTGCCTGATGTAATTAAATCTATCCTCAATTGATAACTCTCATTTGTATACACAAATCCTTAATAACCCATATTACGTAAGTATGATGCATGTGTGTCTATATTGCTTCAAGAAGTTATAATGGCATTAGAGTAATGGGCAATGGCAGATCCAGAAATTAGACCTATGAGGGGCACCAATTCATTACAGTTTTAATCATTTTTGTCTACAACAAAAATGCTAACCGAATAAAGCCAAAGTCTCCAAATACATATCATCTCAAGAACGCATGAGTATCACTTCAATATTACTTGTCTTGCATTTCTAGAAGCAAAAGCATCAATTAGACTTGTATAATCAACATCTTCCACCAAGTCATTTTCAATCAATAACATGATAACTCATTTAGTCTTTCTTGATGGAAGGTAAGATTTGATCACTTCCAACTTTGAAAAACTTCTTTCTCCCGTGGCAACGGTAACGGGTATATTCAAAAGCAGTCTATACGCATTTCATGAATTTGGGAAAGAATCCTCCATCTGTTTGATAAAATTGAGCACTTCAATTGGTTTCTTCACTCCTCTTGACAATCCTTCTTTCAAAACTTTCAACTTCCCAAACAAATCTCTCCCATCAATATCGGAAACCTTGCCGTGCTTTAAATCTCTTAAAGGTTGGTACAATGATTTTTGAAACGTTCATCAATTGAACTCACCTTTTCCAAATCAAAAAAGAAACCAAAATTTTTCTCATATACTTCAAATTGTTGGAACCTACCATTGATTGAAGAAAGAGCTTGATTTACAATTACTAGGAAGTAATTCACTCTAAATTATTCTTCAGCTGTGTGCAGGAACAGATCCAAGGGAGGCACCCGAGGGGACGTGCACCCACTGACCCTGCTCAAAACTCAAAAAAAATAAAATATCATTATTATATGTTTAGCATAATTATGTAATATAACGCTAAATTTAGAAAATACACTTATATGTATATATAGGGCCAGTTCTAGGGACACAACAAAAAACACATAAAAAATACATGTTTTGGAGCCCCACACTGATAATATGAGCCGTTTAAATAGTTTAAAACATGTTTCTAAGGATACCCGTAAAACATTAACTCATTCGGATATCGATAAATGCTCGATCAAGACAATTCTGAGAACACCAGTTCCTATCAAGTTTTTTGAAGAACTGTTTGGATCAAGCACTTATCGATATTCGATTGGGCTACAAAATTTCATATTTTATCCATTGAAACAAAGTGAAAGGTTTACATCATCACAATATAACCCGGAACAAAAGCGTGTGTTCTTTTATGTGTTTTTTTTGTGTCCCTAGAACCGGCCCCTATATACATATATATACACAGTTTATCAAAAACTGCTCGGATGAAGCCTTTCCTGATTTTTTTTGGCAATTCCTCACATTTTAAGCACATTGAGCGGTTCGGATTGTCGTGATTCGACCCCAATCCATGAGGTCCGCACGGAATTTATGTGAGGGATCCCTCAATAGATCATTTTCCTATTACACACGCGCGCACACACACACACCCCTATATATATATATATCAAAAAAATGTAGAATTAATTTTGTACTTCATTTCGTTGGTTGGTTCATTTATAATTATTGATTTATAAATTATTTGAAGATTTATCTTTTGATTTTCTTATTTTTAACCATCGTGGATAAATATTTTTAATAAAGTCTTCAATAAAACCATCTCGATGATTCTAAAGACTTGTCAAAGTCAATATAAACCATACCCTAAAAGTTTTGTTTAAGATTGTGTGCTTAATTTTTGTTCTCTTTTTTTTTTAAATTAAAAGTATGCTTTATAAACTTTATAGTCCATAATAAATGTCTTAATTTAGCAAGATCATTGACTAGAAAAAAATTGCACGATTATAATTAACAAGGTGCCCCCCACTGGATTGGATTTCTGGATCCGTCCCTGACTGTGTGTCACCTCCACTAAAATCCTCATCAAATTGCTTCTTCTTTGAATGATGTGCTTTTCAACAAACTGAGGTTCAATTTCATTCGCCATTTCAGTAGCATCAACCATTGCCTCTGCAAAACCAACTTTTCTGTACTTCTCAAAATAAGTAATAAGCCCTTTTAACATCTCTATAGCAAGGTCTATGTACACGTTTTCACTTTGAAAAAACTTGCTCACAGTATTAACAGCAAACAATAAGTTGTACCAAATAACTGGCAAACAAGAACTCAAAATTCTCAAGTCCGGGAGTTAAACGGAATTTAGCTTCACTTTGTGCTATTGGCTCTTCCGTGTCGTTCGCCGAGTCTATCAATGCATCTCTTATTTTTTAGGCATGGTATCTTCTTGGCTTGATGCTTTCAATGCGACTTTCCCAACATGTTTGTGACAATGGCTTAAGCATGAGACCCTTCAAATCCTTCAAATTATCTTTTAAAATTATCCATCATGAGATTGAAGAGGAAAACAACACATACAGATGTTGTACCACTCCGAGAAAGATTTTGCTTTATGAGAAGGGTTGGCCATATCAAAAAGAACAAGATTGAGACTATGATAACCATATGGCGTATAGAATACTCTTGGATTTACTTCAACAATAGACCAAAAGAGTTCTTAGAATTTTTTAAGGTGGCTCTAACATGAAAGGAAAAAATAAGGATGTGCAAACAATGGTGCTTGAAGTAAATCCAAGAGCATTCTATATGCCATATGGTTGCCATAGTCTCAATCTTGTTCTTTGTGATATGGCCAACTTTTTTCATAAAGCAAAATCTTTTTTCGGGATACTACGTCTATGTGTTGTTTTCCTCTTCAATCCCACGATGGACAATTTTAAAAGATAATTTGAAGGATGTGAAAGGTCTCATGCTTAAGCCATTGTCACAAACACGTTGGGAAAGTTGCATTGAAAGCATCAAGCTCAAAAGATTCCATGCCTAAAAAATAAGAGATGCTTTGATAGGCTTGGCGAACGACACGAAAGAGCCGATACCACAAAGTGAAGCTAAATCCCTTGTAACTCTCGAACTTGAGAATTTTGAATTCATGTTTGCCATGGTTATTGGTACAACTTGTTGTTTGTTGTTAATACTATGAGCAAGTTTCTTCAAAGTGAAGATATGTACATAGACCTCGTTGTAGAGATGTTAAAAGGGCTTAAGAACTACATAAAAGTTTATTTTGCAGAGGCAATAGTTGAGGCTATCGAAATGGCGAATGAAATGCGGATTGAACCTAAGTTTGTTGAAAAGCGCATCATTCAAAAAAGGAAGCAATTTGATGAGGATTACAGAGGTGACACACAGTTGAAGAATCATTTAGAGTGAATTACTTCCTAGTAATTGTAAATCAAGCTCTTTCTTCAATCAATGGTAGGTTCCAACAATTTGAAGTGCATGCGAAAAATTTTAGTTTCTTGTTTGATTTGAAAAAGGTGAGTTCGAATGATAAACGTTTAAAAAATCATTGTACCATCATTGAAGAAGTTCTAAAGCATGGTGGGGCTTCTGATATTGATGGGAGAGATTTGTTTGGGCAGTTGAAAGTCTTGAAAAAAGCATTGCCAAGAGGAGAGAATAAACCAATTGAAGTGCTCAATTTTATAACACATATGGAAGATTTTTTCCCCAATTCATGGAATGAATATAGAGTGCTTTTGACTATACCAGTGATGCCGGGTTTTGTCGATAAGAAAGACAATAATAAAAAAAATTAAAAAAAAAAGAGTATAGAAGCTCACCACTGAAGTAAAACAAAACGGGATACGGATAATTACCACCGAGGTGTCTAACAACGAATACAGGCAAATCAAACTCGCCACTTATTGGAATCCACTGAAAGATAAGAGTTAACAAGAAGAACAATTCTTCTCACAAGCCAAAGACTAATAACTCAAACACTCAACTGCCATTTCTTTCATTAGCAAAGGATTAAATAGGAGTTGTAAGGATTAAATAGGAGTTGTAAGGATTAAATAGGAGTTGTTGGAATATCCCTCCAAACATAGGTAAAAAAAAACCTTATATTTTCAAGGCGATAAAAATTAATATGGCCTACAACTTTACTTTGACTACTAAAAACTAGGTAGACTCTTTGAACGATTCAATGACTTTTCGAACAACTAAAATGACACTAAAAATTATATAAATAATACTTAGACTAATAATTAAAAGACATAAAACAATAAAAGACAACTCCTTGGTTCAACCGTTATCATTATTTATTCCTGCATCAACCGGTTACCATTGCCACGAGAGAAAGAAGCTTTTCAAAGTTTAAATTGATCAAATTTTACCATGATTAACCATGTCACAAGAAAGACTAAATGGGTTATCTATGTTATCGATTGAAAATGACTTGGTGGAAGAGGTGGAGTAGAGAGGGTGGAAAATATCATAGATAATTCCAAAACTAAGTAGCAATGCTTTACTTTTGGTTAGGACTGTAAATAAACCGAGCCGTTTGTGACTATTCGAGGCTTTGCTTGGTAAAGGCTCGTTCAAATTTGATTCGGATACTAAACGAACTGAACCTGAGCATCCATTTTAGACACGTTTAATAAATAAGGCGAACTCAAACCTAACAGAACTCGGTTTGACTAGACCCACAAACTCCGAGTATATGTAAATATCTCCTAAGAATTTTACAAACAACCTTGAATATATATAAACTTTAACATGTATATAATGATTGTTTTATACTCCCTCTTTCCGTATTAAATGTCTCCTTTGGGAAACGTGTATTTTAGTGGACGTAAAAAAAATATTTTCATAGTAATTTTTAAAAAGTTTTTACCCAAATTAAAGTTTTTATTGATCACTTTAATTTGGTATTAAAAACTTTAAAAGTTTATAGAGAGATATTTTTGGAGGGTTTGAAATTGCACGTATTCCTATAGTGGACATTTAAAAAGGGACAAAATGAGTAATTTGTACATGAATAAACTTTTAAAAGAAAGTACCAACTTAAAATTTAATCACTTTGTTTGGTTGAGAGTTTTGAGAAGAATATTTTGAGAAATATTTTTGAGATAGTGTTTGGATGTGTTTTCGGAAAAAGTAATAATTAGAGAGAGGTGTAATAAGTGGAGAGAGATAGAGAGAGAAATGAAAATAATGATTGGAGAGAGGGGTATGAACTTATTTACGTACAAAATAAATAATTCATTCAAAGTTCTAATCCTGTATAAAAGCATAAATATCTACTCCCTCCGTCCCATTTTAAATACTCCCTACGAATATCCGTGTCATTTTCAAACGTCTATATCTTTTTATTGGTAATGTTTTCAAAGTTTTTAAAAAATTTGTCTAATAGAACTAATTGAGATCTATCAAATAAGATCCATATTACATATATAATACATTATAGAATAAAAACTACAAGAGTTTTAAAAATGCACGCATAACCGTAGGGAGCATTTAAATTGGGACAGAGGGAGTAATATTTTTAACTCGTTAAGTCTCGTGAATAAGTTCGAGTTCAACTCAAATCTAGACAAGCTTGGCTCAAGGTCGACTGGTCAAATTTTCATTGAGTTCGAGCTCAGCTCAAGTCCGCATAAAATCTTAACGAACAAACCCGAACATTTTAAAGCCCAACTCAATTCGGCTCGTTTGCAACCCTACCTATGATGCTGATTCAAACTTGTTATTCCACAAATGGAGCATCTACTATCTGATCAGTTTGAAAAGTTCGGTTCTAGATCAAAGCCCTATTGAGTAGGACATACAAGAGGAAGATCACGGCAGAGTGATAACGCAAGTAGATTCACTGGGGACTAGACCCATGCATTACTGAAAATAAGCAACAGAACGATCACATAAGCAATTGTAACTTCTATTGATAGATTTCGGATTACTACGAAACCCGGGAAATTCCAAACACACACACAGAGTACAGTTTGATATGTGCAGATGACTATGAGATGCGCAACCTGTGTTCATTACCCCTCTGCATCTTCAAATAGCACCAGGGAAGCCTTGGCCTTGGGGCTGCATTTTCACGTTAACTCAGACGATTGACACTGATGTTTTCAAATCACACTAGACAGCCCTTGAAACCTTTCCTTAGTGCAGCTTCATCCAAATTCCTTCCTATGAAGACCAGCTTATTAATCCTCTTCTCATCGGGTCCCCATGCCTTTCCTGGGCAACCATCTAAAATGGAATGCACCCCCTGAATAAACATGTTAAGGATGTTCACTTCTAATAGCAAAAAGAGTAGTACTACAAGATTTGGAAACACCTGATGAAGTAAGACAGTATTAAAACCTGAAAAACATAACGCGTATCAGAATCATTTACAGACAAAACCCCTTTCATCCTGTACAAGTCGTCCCCCTTTTCTTCAATTATTCTTTCAAGCCAATCGTCAACCTAATTCATTAAAAAGAGAAGGGTATAAGTTTGCAGTTGCCAACTTAATTGCAACAAAAGGAAACCTTTCGTATGTCAATTATGAGGCTTGGCACTTCCATACATTCCGCTAACTTGGTAATACGGATGAAAATCTAAACAGGAAAACTAACGACTACAATCCTTCTAGCATTTGTTACCTCATCAAGATCAAGAATACCCTCCGAAACAATACTGACACTGGAGACGGAAGAATCATGTTTATGGTCGTGATGATGTCCCTTTTGGTGGTCTGTTGAGAACAAAACCAAAAAGAAGAGTTACATGAGAACTGGATTTCGAGGTCTTTGGAAACTCTCTCCAAACAGCATTACCCCAAAGGACAATCTCCTATAAATCGACTTAGATAATAACGATGCCCTCTGCCAAAGGGCTCAAAAAAAAAAATCATAAAAAGAGCCCCAGAATAAATGCTACTATAATGTCTGGACAAAGAGTTCTAGATTGGTCGACTCCCCAGACACATAACATTGAAAAAAAGAAAGAAGGACGCTTACATCTACATGAAAACAGCAATCATGAGACATCATTACATCTCTCCCAATAGCCCTATCTGTAATCTGAAGTTCAAGGTCAACATTTAAGCTTTTGGAATCGTTGCCAAAATATATGATCAAGGATGGAGCCAGGGGTGACTAGTAGGGGCTGTTGCCCCTGCTATAATTTGAAAAAACCCTACTATTACATTGAAAATATATATATATATCATCGAGTATTTCAAGTTATATAACTCCGCCCCTCCTCCACATATATGGCCCGCCCCCACTATGCAAAAATTCTGGCCTACGAAGCACTGACACCTCTCCGGCACCCCGTATCGCAGTGTCCCGACACGGGGACACAGCGGGACACGTGTCCCGACATGCCACGTGGCATGGGACACGGCTGTAGTACTTTTTTGTATGGGGACACGGGGAGAGAGAGAGAGAGAGAGAGAGAGAATCCGAGAGAGAGCGAGAGAGAGAGAGAGAAGCCGTGACTCGAGAGAGAGAGAGAGAGAGAGAGAGAGAGAGTACAGACGAGGACATACCTGCTGCTGCTGCTGCTGGAAGAGCAGATCTGATATTTTAGGGTTTGAACATGGTAATGTCGGCTGATGAAGAAGATGAGAGGTATATATATGCTAAATTATAATTTTTACCCTAAGTTTTTGAGTAATTATAAATTTACCCCAGAAATTTTTAAAAAAATTCAATTTTACCCCTAAAAGTTTTAAAAAAATTCAATTTTACCCCTGAAAGTTTAAAAAAATTCAATTTTACCCCTGAAGGTTTAAAAAAAATTCAATTTAACCCCTAAAAGTTTTAAAATATATTAGTAAATAAATAAATAATTAAATAAATAACTATACACGTGGCGTGTCCCCCGCCGTGTCCGTGTCCCCATTTTTTTAGGATTGCCGTGTCTCCGTGTCCGTGTCCGTTAACGTTTCCGTGTCTGTGCATCATAGATCCTGGCTCTATCCCTAAATATGATCACCATAAATAATTTTTACCAATCCACAGTATTCTGGTCCAATTATACATATTAAAGAAATTATCCAAAAATTATAGTACAACTAAAGGTTGTCAGAAAATATTAAAAAATGGTACAAGAATAGTACAGCTAGGCCCTTCAGTCTAGAAGTCTTTTTTTCTTTTGAAAAAAAGTCTAGAAGTCTTGAACAGAGAGGGTAATAAACTAAAGTCCCCAATAGCTCAT
Source organism: Vaccinium myrtillus (assembly GCA_016920895.1). NCBI lineage: Eukaryota > Viridiplantae > Streptophyta > Magnoliopsida > Ericales > Ericaceae > Vaccinium > Vaccinium myrtillus. The sequence continues at coordinate 65,115 of JADGMU010000815.1, forward strand.
CAAAGACTGGAGGGAACAAGAGAGTGTAACTTAAAATAAGTAAGGTATGTACATTTAAAAAAATACAAGGACAACATCAGGGAAGACGAGAGACATTCAAACAGAACATGAATTTGCATGAAAATATGGGAACATGAGATGAAGCAGAAATTTTGGAAGTAAAACGGGAAGACTTAATATCTAGAATCGACTGACATTAACTAATGGCAAGTAAAAAAGTCCTTTTCCTATTCTAAGTATGAACAAAAGAGTCTGCCTTGCCCAAAAAGTAAACATAGTAGAAACAAAACAAGACACCCAAAAGATAAACAGAAAGTAGACGTACTGTGCCCGCTTTCATGGTTATGAGTAGCACAATGAGAACTATCTGGCTCAACTTCTGAATCAATTCTGCAACATCAAAGTTATGTTCAAGAGTCAAGCAAAATGATCTCAAATGCACCAATAACATAGAAATGCATCAACAAATATTTGAAAAGACTCTCTCTTACATGACCAAATTTAGAATGACAAAGAAAGATCACTTGTATCAACCTTTCAAGATCATAGCCTCCCACTCCCAAAACAAAGTCCATGTCGACAACACCATATTTAGCAAGCTTTATTTGAGCTATCCCATTGATATGCTGAAAGAATCCATCCAATAGTCAGTAGCAAGTCTTAAGTCACAAAGAGTGGATGAAGAAACCACCGTAACATTAAAAGCATGCCAAAGCAAGTAAAAGACGATGGCGCAGATGAAGCAACAACTGCCTGTTTATTCAAAGTTGTCTTCCCTTTGTGACAATCAACAAAACTGCCAAACAGAAAACCTACCTTAATTCTCTTTGTCAAACACTCCAACTCAGCCTCAGTCACCAAATCAGTCTGCCAAGATTGAGAAGAAAAAAATGCGTAAAGATAAGAGCGCACAGTCCACAGATTCTATACAAAAGTTACAATTGGTGATTCAGGTAGAGCAAAATAAAGAGCCTTGATTGTTGAATGACACGGTCTAATTTACCTTGTTTACAATAATACGGTATGCGTAAGCAATTTGTTCCACCGCCTCATTTACCACAAATCTTGGTTTCACCTCATTCAAATGTTGCATGGCATGCTTAGAGTCGACTAAAGTAACAACTCCATCGAGTTTCACATGACGAGAAACCAGCTCATCTGTACAGAATGTTTCAATAACAGGAGCTGGCTTCGCAAGGCCTGTTAAAAGAGCATCAATGAATATATAGGATGCCAGAACTCGTAATACATTTACATTTCCTATTTACACTTTGTGCAACAGTTATTAATCATACACATTACACAACATAACAAAGTGTTTTTCTTCAAAATTTAGTAAACAGTAGAGCTTTATTTAGTTATTGAGTATTGATATAAGAGGGTTAAGTATAACTTAGATAAGTGATTAATTACCTGGGAAAAAAAAAACCTTGGATGAGTGACTTACTGCCTTTTCTAATTCCAAAAGCTTATTTACCCTCTTATACAATCCCCATCAACGAAAACTTTTCATATTATTCCATACAAAGATCTAATTAAGCTTTTTAAAACCTAATCCCACCTCAATACCAATCATAGAGGCCAATATCTCAAGTTGCAGTGTTGACCTACATAAGTCCTGTAGGACCTGTACCAGAGCCTTTTGGGGACCAGTCCCAACTGCCAACATAATACAACTTTAGAACTTTTAGGGTGAAAATCAATAAGATGTGATTATAAGCTTTACGTTATCAACCTATCACAACCTCCGTTTCTAACCTTTGCCTAGTGGTTCATTTTCATTTCTAATCCTTTAATAATTTGTTAAGAGGAACAAGATGTTGAAAATTTTAAGAAAGTTTTCAACCTTTTACTTCGCGTGGTAAAATGTGTCCAACATGTGTTGCTTTCACATGTGTTTGTGTGTGTCTCCTTAAATGAGAAGCTCACTTTGATACGAAAAACAATATCCAAAAGATCAGGTGAGCCCCCCTTGGAGTCTCTTTCTAGTTAACATATGCAGATATGCTTCCCTTTCCCCACCAAAAATGAAACAAGAAACCCAACAGATTCTTCTAAAAGACCGTTTTATGGCCCTAAAAGCCCTTAATTTAGATAAGCAAAGTCTTAATCTTCAGATTCCTTCAAGTTTACATGCCTTTTGACAAGAGTAATACCAAATAGTTAACTCTTAATCTGCAAAGAAATAAATGCACAAAAATTTGACAATGTACAGATTATGACTCTTCAGTGTTATCATTCGAAACCAACCACATTATGTAAACCAAGCTAGGTCCTTTTAAGCCATGTGATTCAGCCTAGGGTGTACATCCAGGGGACAAGACACAGGAATGCGGGACTCAAATAAAACTACTAAGAACAATAAGGAGACACAATAAATCCATAAACATATGAGAAGCTGTCGATTAATAATCCTTTGTCAAACATATATCCTCACAAACTTGGTTGGTAAATCAGGATACCTGTTGTTTCGATTACAATATGATCAAAGTTGTCTCGCTTCTTCTTAACCAACTCCAAAAGCATTTTAACTAGATCCCCACGGACAGTACAGCAGAGACAACCATTATTAACCATAACGATTTCCTCATTGGATGAGGAATGACTAGCAACTAAGGCACCATCAATATCCACCTCACCAAACTGCAATTGAAATTTTACAAAAAAAAAATGGATCGAAAAACAAATCGGGAAACAAAATAACAAAACCAAAACAGTTCATGTCTATAGTGTCCAAGAAAATGGGCATTGCATCATTCAAGTTACAGGATCAGAAGAATTGCATGAAATGATAATTTCAAAGACCTGCCTTCCGATCTTTGAAACACGAGACACAGTAATCCTAATTTTCTTCAACAAAAGATTGCATATTATGTTCAATTGGGATAGTGATTATTATCATACTAACCCCCATAGCTACCATTATTTAATGCAGTGGTCAGGTGACTTTGTTGAGATGGGGATAGAGTGGCTAGTTGACCATCAACTGTAGATACTTCACCGTTTCAACAAAAATGCGCTAAACATCCTTAGATTTAATGAACAAGGATAAAAGGAATACAGTTGATTCTTAACTGTTTCTCAAGATATCAGATTCCTATTGACAGGGAACAAGTTTGCCTCCAAAGTCACAGATAGAAACTTAACTGATTGCAAAGTGAGTAATAAAAAAATTAAGTTAATGATGTTCATACACTTTAGAGACTACAAGACCAAAAAAAAGAGTAGTGTGAGAGCTGGAGTGAATATTATTTCCCTGCCTCAATTCCACTCTTCCTTTTTTTTTTTGGAAGGTAAAACTATTCTACAAATCCCATGAAAAGAAGTTTTCTAATTCTTCTCCCTTCCTAGCAGCCAAATCAAGAAGAAATTTGTGAAAAGCTTGTTACATAAGAGACCTGGCAGAAAAAACATGCCTAAGTGTAAAGCTTTATCCTTAAGAGAGAGAAAATGAGTAGTAATAGACTCATAATGAGAAGCAGCGATAGTTCATAAATCCGAGATTGAAATGGAGAAACCACGGTACCTCATTTTCAATGACAGCAATCCGTTTTCCATGTTGAGATGTCAGGATATGATTCAACAAAGTGGTCTGCCACAGGAAAATCATGTCATTGAGAAAATATACATGTTGAGAAAATAATTTTCTTTTTGCATATAAAAACTTAACTCGGTATTTTTCTTTTTTTGCTTGGCAAAAGTTAATATTGTTAGTTGTAGTTACTAGTTAGTGAAGTTTCAACCCAAGTCCAATGCATGGAAGCACATGGTGCCTGCCACTGGGCTACCACTCCGGTTGCAGGGAGCCTCATTTTGTTTGTTTTTTTAATTTTTCTTTTTACATTTTTACTTTTAGATTGTGGCCAAAATGTATTATGAATTTGTAGAGTGTTTGGAAGAAATGTGCATAATATATTTTGCAACAGGAGTAGTGTTTGGGAGTTCTGTGCTACATTCCATATCTTTTTGTAAACCAAAATGGGAAAAGTGGAAAATGAGAAGTCAAGCCTCTCCTTCTACTTCTGACTTCTCTTTTTTAAATCCAAAAACCAAAAACTCATTTTCCTGCAACTTTAATATTGGTACCTCCACCCAAACCCGTATAATTCAAAAGGTAAAAATGAAAAATAAAAAAAATGAGCCATCCAAACGACCTCTTAACTAAGTTAGCCTTAAACATGCAAAAAGAACAACCCTTGCTTTTATTAAACTCCATACATGATACTCCTATTTGGCTTTATAAATATGAGTTGGTTAGAGCATCTCCAGACCTTTCTCAAACATATACAGAAGCTTAACTCAGACTCAGAGTCAACAAATAAAAAACCATCTTCAATCCTTTATTTTGCGATTAATAAACCCCACCCCTCTTGTCTTTTCCTCTTCACTTCTTTAGTCAAACTCATACGAAAATGAAGCTCAGCCATTGCTCAAACATCTCAAAGGTAAGAATAGTTTTGAATTAACCACGCTCTCAATTGATGGAGTTTTTACTCAAACTTATACTTGAATTGTCGTTCAAGTACAGAGTGCTTTGTATCAATCAAAGCTTTTACATAATTTTTTCTCCAAAACTGAAGACAAGTCTAAATTAAAGGGCAGGAGATGGCATTATCAGCGAATAACTAATGCTTTAAAGATACGCCCATTTAGGGTGATTTCCATTGAAATTCCTAGAATCTCAAATTGACAATAAAAAGGAGCAAAGAAACCCGACCTTTCCAGAGCCAAGAAAGCCCGTGATCACGGTGGCAGGGATGCGATCGTCGTGGTTCAATGCGGCTGCAACCGACGCACCAACGGAATCTTGAAGCTCGTAGTCGGGAGCAGAGGAATTGCCTCTGGAATGTGCACGAGGGAATTCGAACTGTCGGGAAACGAGGTAGTGGAGGCTTCTGAGGAATTGGGAAACAGTGGGAGAGTTAGTAGGGGAAAAGCCAGGGTTGAGGGGTTGGCGGTGTATTTGAGATGAGGATTTTGAGAGGAAGAGTCTGGTGAGAGCGGCCATGGAAGTGTGGCCGAGAGAGAGAGAGATGTTTGGAGAGTGGGAAAACGTGAGGAGAGCTTAAACCCTAGGGCCCGATTGGCTATGGGTTTAAGGAGGGGGTACAAGGAGCTGAAACCTTGGTTTGGCAGATTTTTTGAGAAGTATTTATAATTTTATACCCTCACAGATTAATATTTTTGGAGGGACGAATTAATAACAGGGGTGTTAATGTTATACCCCTCGGTACCCCATTAAAATTACCTCCCTTATCCCTGTTACCCTCTCCCTTTTTGACCGCCCGTTGGTAATTGTTCTAGGGTTCAGAAGTGGAGAGTTATTGGGTCATTTAGTCCATGTTAAAGTTTTACAAGGTCTAAGGTCCACAATTTTTTTATTTTTTATTTTTAATTTAGGTACTTTCAAAGGTTACCCTAGGGTTTAGGTTTTAGGGTGCAATTTCCTATTATAGGATTTTAGTGGTTTAGGCACTTTCATTGGGTACCCTAGGGTTTTAGGCACTTTTATAGGGTACCCTAGGATTTTAGGCACTTTCATAGGGTACAAACTTTTTTGGCACTTTCATAGGGTACCCTAGGGTTTAGGTTTTAGGGTACACTTTCCTATTATAGGGTTTTAGTGGTTTAGGCAATTTCATAGGGTACTTTAGGGTTTTAGGCACTTTCATAGGGTACCCTAGGATTTTAGGCACTTTCATAGGGTACAAACTTTTTTGGCACTTTCATAAAGGTACAAACTTTTTTTTGGTAAAGGTCAAAAAAATTTTAAAAAATAATAATAATAATAATAATAAAAGATGCCAGCGTTAGGACTAGATAGGTTATAAACTTATTTGGTGGATTAATGGGGTTACAAATTCTTTGCCTAGGACTTTTGAACAAGTCGCCCTTAAATAAAAATCGAACCCCATTAAATGTTTTACGAGCCTTTGTAATTTTTTTCGGATCAAAAAATAAAGTGCTTTGGCGTATGATTTTTTATTTTTTTGCACCAAATTAAACTACTAATCGAGATCTTTAATTCAGTACAAAAAATTGGAAATTTTTTATACTTTAGAATTTGACATTATAAACGAGTAGTATATTCCACCATTATTTGCACGCACTGTAACTTCTCTTTTTTATCTAAGAGTAAGAAATATCAAATAAATTAAAAACATTGCTAATAAAAATAAATGGCATTACAATCTATCGTCCTTAAAATAATTTTGTCCCTGAAGTTCACTAGTTGAAAGAAGTCAAAATAATGTTTAAGAGAAACGTAGTAAAAGTTTACCGTGAATTTTTAAAAAAAAACTGATTTTAAGAAAATACGGGATATTACATTAACCAATTTCTAAAATGTGATGGTACATAATTAAAAAACACGTAATTATAATTAAAACAATATGTAATTACTAAAGACGTAAAAAATTTACTATAGACGTAATTAATTCAAAGTATAACATAAAAATTAATAATTAATAACTAAAAAACACGTAATTAAAAAATAGCAAAAAATTAGGTGGTATGCAACATTATTAAAATGAATAATTAAAAATAATAATAGTTGAATCTTTTAATTTTTTAGATATAATTAATAAAAGAAATTATTATATCATATTTTTTGACAAGTATAATTAATTTAATTAGTCTTGTATTTATGTATTTATTTTATCATAAAATCTAATATGACCCATGCACACGGGCAAATAAGTCATTTATCTAGTTTTTACATCATCCACCCAACTTTATCCCCCTTTATCACAAATTCATCCAATCACATAATATTTAATTCCCCCTTCATAAATGTTACATCAATGTGGGTCCACCCTTATTAAATGATACCCCTTACTATCGTATCCCTTTATTATTTAATTCCACCAAAACTTATCTCACATCCAATCGAGCCCCGAGGGCCCTATTTGGATTGAGATATGGAAGGGATAACATTTCACCCCCTCCTATCCATCTGCCCCACCTTGTATCTATGATTTGGCAAAACGAAAAACCAAGGATAAGGTTTCACCCCCTCTAAAGTTATCCATCTATGAGGGCACAAGGGGATAACTTTTGGGCACCCTTTGGCCTCCCCAAAAGTTATCTGTCTATCGAGGGGTGATTTTTTGACGATTTCACCCTTTTTTTTTTCCTTTACCTTCGATTTTATTATCCATCCCCTCGTATCCCACATTTTATTAAACATTCAAACCAAGTCATATTTTATCTCCATGCATCCATACCATAAACTTTTTTATCCCCTGCATAAACATCACATCAATGTGGGTCAACCCTCCAAAAATAATACATCCTCTTATCTTATCCCCATGTATAACTTATCCCCATAAATTTATACTCCATCCAATCGGCTCCTTGAAAGTGGGGTTTTAGATGGTCTGACATCTGTGAGTGGGACTGGGTAGAAGTTCAAAGTTCAAACGGGGATTGTCGGATTCATATCTAAATTTGGTACTTTTTGGTACTTTTATAGGGGTGCCTATGATACACACCTAAATAAAGGGTGTGTATTGTAGCCTTTCCCTTTTTTTTTGTTTTTAACTTGAAGTGAAGAAGATTATTAATTGGATAGAGGGCCAAGAGCCCTTACCTCATCAAGAACTAGGGAGGATAGTCATTGGGGATAATCACTCCGCTAACATATCGTCCTGACATCTAAGAGGGAATGTTTAGCCGTAGAATGGGCTAACATGTTACAATCGTGTTTGACATGTGAAAAAGGCAAGAAGTAAAAAGGGAAGCAAGATGTACGCAATCTAGAACGATCGAGTCACAATCCACATAAGTCTTCAAATAGTTAAGGGCATCAACTACTTGCAAAGCGCCCCCTTCTAGGAAAGTTCCATTTCAATGTTGTTTCTATCGCAACTTGAAACCCCATTGCCTCAATGATACGGTGTAGACACCCCGATTTTGACCCGGGATACTCACCAAGCATTCCCGATGATGAGAAAAACCACCCGTGAATACCTTAGGGTTAAGAGAAAGGCTTGAACTTATCCCAAACCCCCTCAAACCACTTCAAAACATTCCCAAATAACCTATACCAATCCAAATGACCAATATACCCTGCAAAATACCAACATAAACCAGAACCAGCCACTGTGCTCAGGGGGAGGTTGAGCGCTCAAGGTCCCTGCTGAGCGCTCAAGCTCTGTCCAGTCTGTCGGTGGCAGAACATCTAATGATGAGATTCCAACTGATTGACAGCCACCCAGCCGTTTTTCTGTTGCTCGCATGCAATTGATAGACCTCAGGGTGAGTCTATATTACTTCCTTAGGTCCCCCCACTTCAAATCAACACACTTCACCCCCCACTTCACTCTATAAAAGATCTCCTTCTACACCATTTCAAGGGGTTAGACACTCTCTCATCATCTGAGCCATCACTCACTCACCCTCAATCTATATTTCCAGAAACTTTCAATCCCTTTCACCCACCACTTCAAGCTCAATCATTTTCATCCATCAAATCCACCCTTGATCATCAAGCTCTCTCACTATAATACACCATCATCCACCCTAAATCAACTCAAGTCACTACACACCTATCACATTCTGTCCAAAATAACCCACATTGTCTACACAAACACATCTACAAGCCAATCACCCATCAAAACCCCCAAAGTTCAAGCTTTGTTCATAATCAAAAGGTAGAAATCCATATGAGAGTTACGGGTTGGTATTCCTGAGGGAGACCAGTGGGTTCATAGAGGTCCTCTATACCTCTAATGGACTCACAGCGTCTCAAATATGCAAGAAAACAAACTTTGAAAACCCCAGCTTCAAATAGCTTGAGCGCTCAATGCTAAGGCCATGAGCGCTCAAGCCATTTGAACACTCTTTGTGTTTTTGTGGCTTCTGATCATGTTTCATCTTGTTGATATCATCCTTGTGGTTGTTTGTTGGTTCAAAAACTTTCAAATCAGCTTATCTTGTTTTTTTATCATCGATCAATGAACTCAACAACCATAAAGAATAGTATATCATCATCATCAAGTCATGGATGATCCTATTTCATAAAGAAAACAGTGTATCTCACTCTTTTAACCATGATCAGAAAATTTAAGTTCATTAAAACATCAAAGAATGATCAGAAATCACAGAGGCTCACAACCCTTGAATGAGGATTGAGCGCTCAAGGCCCTCACTATGAGCGCTCAACCATTGCTCATTTTTGAAGTTTGAATCTTGTTTGCTTTCAGTTCTGTATTCTGTTTTCAGTTTGTTGAGGTGTGTGTGTTGATGTTTGGCTAGACCAACCTGATATCAGAGTGTGTGTGTGTGTGTGTGTGTTAATGTTTGGCTAAGCCAGCCTAATATCGGAGTGTGTGTGTGTGTGTGTGGTGATGTTTGGCTAGGCCAACCTGATCTCTTATCTCTCTCTCACTCTAATCATGCTTATGTGCGGTCTAATGTTTATTCTCCATTCACATGGACATCTCAAGTTTATTTTATCCATGTTTGAGGAATTTCAATACATTATGCATCATCATATCTCATGTTGAACTAGTTTGTGGCCCAGATGAGGGCTGAATGCTGTAGAAACACTCAAATCCAGAAGGTGGCTTGAGCGCTCAAGGTATCCCTTTGAGCGCTCAAACTGTCTTCTGAATCAATCAAATTGTTCTCTCATTTCAGCTTGTTTTTGGCATCATGAGTGTTCTGCAAAGTTTCAAAACATTGAGCCTTCATTCTTCCTATACTGCTTGCCCCATTTTGGTCCATGAATTAGTTTCAAACCCATGATTATGTGATTATGTCATTCTGTCCAGTGAGCTAAATAATGTTTGTGAATAAATAATGGTGATCAAAACATGTTTTCATCAAATTAGAATCATTGGAAACATCAAAAGCATGTTTGAGTTGAAGAGAGCTTGAGCGCTCAAGCCCCTTGACAGAGGGATCAGATTGGTTTAGTTTTGTGTTGGCTTGTGGTGTTGTTTCTGTTTATTCTGTTGTCACTCTGTATATCCTGATGTTGTTGCTGGCTGTCTGATGTTCTTATTTGTTCATATTTGCACGTCATTGTCACTCATATAGTCCACACCGCACATGCATACACTTAAATTCCATTGTTGTGCTTATTATTGTTACATGGCTCCCATCCCCCATTCCCCGTAATTGCTCAAAGTCGAATTATAAACATTTCCCATAATCCCACAAAAGTCAAGTAGAGACCGGTTCTTCGAACCGGACGAGGGGGGTGCCGTAAAACCCTTCCCCTCTTGTAACTGAGCCCCCGAACCTAAGATAGTATGGTGATGACGGGCCAGTAATCCTTATCCATTGAATGAGGCACGAGTCAATCGATGTTCGGTTCCTCGGGGACAATCCGCTAAAACCCGGGTGGCGACTCCGAATCGATTCGAGGATCCTTCCGGAGGGGTGCGTCCACAGGCTGGCGACTCCGCTGGGGACTCTGCTTAATGCATATCTTGATTTTATTACACTTGTGTAGTTTTATTGAAATATGCATTAATCAAGAGGGCTCGACTCGAAAAGCTTTTGTGGGATTTTTGAAATGTTTGTAGTTCAACTTTTGCATTGCACTTGCATTGTTCTTAGCCTCGCTGGCGTGTTTTGGCAATCCCGCACGGCTTGCCGGTGACGGGGAATCCCAGAATGCCCAGCAACCCTCGACCGTGATGAGTTACACCTGTCGTTATTACCGTCGTCATGGGTATCCATGGCATGGGAGACAATCATGACTCTAGTCCGGGGAACCCCCTGTGAAACCAAAACCGGACTTATTGCATATAGTTTAACCATAGAACATCCGCGTTAGGTGGCCGACCCGCTTGCTAAGTTTACGTGCTCCATCCTGTTTATGTGCTAAGTGTTACCGCTTTCTCTATCTTGTCATGTTGCATTCATGCACGCATTTGCATTTGTATAGTGTCCCCGAGTCGAGAGTAGTATGCCTTAGGAGTCTGTGCAGTTAGTAGGAGGTTGTCCCGGCCCGATGATGAGTCGTGTACTTCAAATGTACGTTGTCTTCCGAGTCATTCCTTAGGATAATCGGACGTGGGAAAATTTGAACCATCGAATCTTTGACAACAATCTAACGAAAATTACAAACGATTGGCCTGAGATTAGGGACATTTGTTCTTAAGATCCAATGTTAGATTTTTTATAAGGATTTGAGAGTTTGCTTTTTCCCAAATCCGGTCGTCCAACATGAAAGACTTAATATCAAAAGAAAACTTGAGGATTGGGGCAACCTTCCAAAGCTGTACTTGTCAGTCTAGGAGACTTTAAATCCACGGGGTTTGAGATACCTCCAGTGTTTGACGTGCTCGAACGGCTGCCCGTGTTTTGAACTAGCCTTAGGGCCATTTGTATCTGGATGACGACACCTCATTGCTTTGTCTCGGATGGTCAGGAAAGGATAACGGTTGCGGTTTCAACACTTAGGATATAGGTTGAAGCCGTAGTTGCCGAGTAAACGACTTACCCGTGGTGTTGGTTCAATCTGTTGTGCAATGGCTTTAAGTGAGATTCGGAACCGGTAGACTAACTGTAAGACTAGTTTTAGGATTAACTTGGTGAGGTGCGACGCGACGATATACGCACGATTATTTAGGCATTCTTTCTTGCACATAAGTATTGAGTCTTGGGGCTGAATTCGATTCTTGTGCACTGTCAGCATCAAACAATTGGGCCTGCGAGGAGAAAGAAGACCTTACCCGTTTGGACCCGACCGCTCGGACAAAGATTATCGCGACCCGCTACTCCGGAATCTGAACCTCAGTCACCTCCGTCAGTCATGGAAGAACAGCCAAATGAAGTCGAGCAGTGGAGGAAAGAAGTGCATGACAGTCTGGTTGATCACAACACCCAGATTACCCAAATCATGGGCATCTTGGTGAACATCCAAGGTCGCCTTCCCCCACTCCAGGAAGTCCCCAATGATCAAGAGATCCCCGAAGGTGAAGAACGTCAGAGGCAACCAATCGAAAACCCTCAAATGGCTGAAATGTTGGCTAAGATTGCCAAGCTCGAAGAGTCAGTTGCTAAGAGCGAGAAAGCTGCCGTTACCGGTTTTGATATGAGCAAGTTGTGCCTATTTCCCGATGCCAAGCTCCCCGAGAAATTCAAACCAGTTGATTTTGAGAAGTTTGATGGGACAGGGAACCCAAAAGGGCACATTCAAGCCTATGTGAGCTCGCTCTCCCTCCAAAAAGTGGACGAACCGACCATGGCTCAAATGTTTCACCAGAGCCTTACCGGGCCTGCCCTCCAATGGCTCCTTTCGCTCGACATTTCCAAGAGAAAGACGTGGGAAGATTTGGTTGCATCATTCGTAAGGCAATACGACTACAACGTCCAACTGAAGGTTACCACTCGAGAGCTAGAGAGCATCAAGATGAGAGAAAGGGAGTCCTTCACGGACTTCGTAAAAAGGTGGAGAGCAAAAGCGGCCCAAATGACCGACCGCCCGTGCGACAAGGATCAAATGAGGATCATTACTCGCAACCTACAGCCCGACTTGGCTCAGTACATGATCACTGCCCAGACTCACGACTTTGAGACTTACTTTGAAGTGGGTTTATCTATCGAGGAAGGGCTGCAAAGTGGGATCTTAAAGAAAGGAGAGTCCACGCTTAAGCCAAAAAGGGTTTTCACGGGCAATACCAACTCTTTCTACACCCCTCAGAACTACTCCAGTAATACCCCATCCAACCCCATAAACAACCGTCCATCCAAAGCCGAACCAGTCCATGCCATCATGCCAGCTCCGCCTCAGAACCAAAGGCCACGGCGAGTCTTCACCCCTCTTCCCCTCCCTCTCTCAGCTGTTTTTGAGCGTCTCGTTCAACAGGGGAAGCTCAAGCCACTCACACCACTTCCGCCTCCTCAAAATCCCCCGCCCACGTGGAATCCCAACCAATTCTGTACCTTCCATCAATCCTCTGGCCATCTGACCGATAGATGCCAACGCCTTCGTCATGAGATTCAAGATCTCATCGACAATAAACAAATCCGAGATCCCACCGAAAAACCTAACACTGTCACTAACCCTTTGCCAACCCATAGAAGGAATGCCAGTCTAAATCACATCTCCCTCATCTCCCCTAAAAATAACCCAAGCTCCACTATATTTGACCCTAGCCAGTTTATCACACCCGAAACCGAGCCCAAACCTATTGTAGCCTTATCAGTCGAGTCTGAGATATTCACTCTCTCTGATCAAGTAGGCCCCGCCTTTTGGGATAAGTGGGGAGACATGATAATCAACATGGAGAGTTGGGAATATGAGATAATGGCAGCAAATGGGCAATTGAACGATGAAGAATGGCCGCAAGAGGAAATTGAGCTTAATCAAGAGCCCCCACTCGCTAATTAGATGGAAGAGCCAGCACAATTGGACCCATTAGACATAGCTTTACTTCAAAATCTACTTGAACAACCAATGGTCGAAAACCAACCGATCTTAGAAGAAGGAGAGGGGCAAAACTGGGATGAACCTGAATGGGACCCTACGCCGACTGAATGGCAACTTATTGATCCAGAAGACCCTTTGGATGGATGCACCTTGCCACTACTCTTTGACGAGACTTATTTGGCACCACAACCACCATTGTGGGAAGGACGCCCAGATTTTTCCATGATGAGCGAGGCGGCGATTGATAAGATGGTCGAAGGATTGGAGTTCGCTCCTTATGAGTTCATCATAGATGAGAGTTTGCCAGCGCTAGTGGTTCAAGTACCCGAGGACAATGAGGTAATGACACTAAATGGAGACATGATTGACATATGGGGACCGCCGTTAGAAGAGGACACCATGGCTAACCTCTGGCATGACAATTCAGATGACAATGAAGAAACTGACCTTTGGGGTGCAACCACTGTCGAAGAAATTACTCAAGGGATGAAAGAAGCTAGCATCGCTAAGGGAAAAAGAAAAGCGGAAGGAGACTTGGTCGACTTCTACTTTGATGAAACTGAACTATGGGGAGATGATTTGGAATCCATCATGCACCTTCTTCGGAGCGGTAGATACTATCAACCACCAGTTTACCCTGGCGAAACCTCTGACCCACATCGTAACCCTCTTCCGAACCCTCCATCTAATCCCACCAATCAACCAAACATCCCCCTACTCCCCAAGGTGACCCTTTCTCAGCCTATCCAACAAACCAAACTCCAGACCCAAACAGCTTCCAAAACTTCCCCAATCCCCCAGTTAACCAATCCCGCGTCCTTCCAGCTACAAACAACCGTACCCCTCGCTCGAATCAAAACCCAAACAACACACCCGAAGAGGATCCCATCAAAAAAGCTTGACTAGAGAAAACCCTGACCATCTCCATATGGGGATTACTCATGAGTTCTAGCGAGCACCGTCAAAAGCTCGCTCAAGAGCTATCTTGCATGGAGATAACCCCCGACACAACCCCCGAAACCATGATGGCTGCCATTAAGAACCCTCCTGCGAAGCATACTGTAACATTCACCGAAGCTGACCTCCCGCTCGAAGGAACCAATCACAACAAGCCGCTGCACATAACTCTGAAGTGCATGGGAAAATGGATCTCTGTGGTGCTAGTGGATAATGGTTCGGCACTCAATGTTTGTCCCCTCCGCACTGCTCATTGCTTGGGACTCAAGCCGAAGGACTTCACCCCATCCAGCCTAACTGTGCGTGCTTATGATAATACTCGGCGAGAAGTGTTAGGGACCATAAAAATGGAAGTAGCAGCCGAAGGGTTTCAGTCAACTGTGGAGTTTTATGTGCTAGAGATACCAGCCTCCTTCAACCTCCTATTGGGTCGTCCATGGATGCATAGGACCGACATCATGGCGGTACCATCAACCCTACACCAGAAGGTCTTGCTAGGATTGGAAAGTGGAACGGTCGTGCTTTATGGAGACTTGGGCATTCGTCCTCATTCTCAGGATAACGCCCCGCTTTTGGAAATCATGCACGATGAGAATGATGTGGAAATGGGTGGGTTCGCCTTTGACACAGCCGGGCCGAGTGTGCATTATCCAAGTTGATGATGAATTTGCTGTCACCTCCACTGCCTTGGAGATGATGAGAAAAATGGCCTATCTACCAGGAACAGGTTTGGGCCGTAGCCAGCAAGGAGTGGCCGAGCTGCCAGATTTCCCTGTTCACAAGGGACGTTTCGGACTAGGTTATAAGCCCACCAATAAGGAGAAGGATGTCTGCAGCATTGTCTACAGTAAGAACTATGTGGTCCGTTTTGTAAAGGAAGGGGCGGACAAATCATATCACGGCCAGCCAGAGCCGTTTGTGAACACAACAGACGGAGAGCTTTACCCCGGATTTGAAATCTTCGCCAATGATGTGTGGGATAGCGAAGATGAGAAAGAAAAGGTCGAACAATTGGTGAAAGACCTTAAGGCTGATTGGATAGAGTTTCTGGATGACGGGATTCTGATGTCAATGTTTGACGAGGTCGGTCCAGCGGGTATGGGTAAGGAAGTAGCTGAAGTGATGATGCTCGGGCAGGAGGCCCTCGAAGATCCAAGCCTGCTGATCGTGGATGCTATTGGAGAATATAAGAATTGCACTTTTACACCTGTTGTAAAATTCACTAGCACTTCCGCTGCATTTGAGTCCGAGTCTGAGTCCGAGTCTGTAATCGGCTGTGAGTTGGAGATTGTGCCTCATGGCCCTCCACGTCGTCGCTTTTCTTTCGAGTTTGAGTCCACCGCTATGTATTGCACCCCCGAGGGGCTTATGAATGAAATGAACTATGATTTCGCTTACTTCGCTGTTCCCGAGATAAATTGTGTCGACCCCGATGATGAAGAGACCGAGTTCGAAGGGGAAATACCCAAAGAACTCAGGTCCCTAATCGAAAGGGAAGATGAAAGGCATGCTCAGCCGATAAAAGAAGAAATTGTTTTAATAAACTTGAAAAATAGAGAGGACCCCCGCATGGTTCAGATCGGTTCCGGGCTGTCCGAAGAAGAACGTGAGTTGCACATTGACTTGCTCAAGGAATTCGAAGATGTTTTCGCTTGGTCTCATGCGGATATGCCTGGAATTGATCCCGACATCGTGCAGCATCGGATCCCCCTATACCCTAATGCTAAGCCGGTTAAGCAAAAATTAAGGAAGATAAGGCCTGATTGGGTAGAAAAGATTAAGGAAGAAGTCACTAAGCAATTCAATGCCGGATTCCTAATGGTGACCGAGTACCCCCAATGGGTCGCCAACATCGTGCCGGTACCCAAGAAGGACGGGAAAATCAGGGTCTGCGTCGACTTCAGGGATTTGAACAAGGCAAGTCCGAAGGACGATTTTCCGTTGCCACACATCGATGTACTTGTAGACAATACAGCGGGGCACACATTGTTGTCTTTCATGGACGGATTTTCGGGATACAATCAGATCTTGATGGCACCAGAAGACCGGGAGAAGACTATTTTTACAACCGAATGGGGAACCTTTTGCTATCGAGTAATGCCGTTCGGATTGAAAAATGCGGGATCAACCTATCAAAGAGCCGCGACTGCCTTGTTGCACGACATGATGCATAAAGAAGTGGAAGTGTATGTGGATGATATGATCGTGAAGGCTAAAGAGCGAGAGGGGCACATACCAGCACTTCGTAAGTTCTTCGAGAGAATTCGCAAGTACCGCATGCGCCTCAACCCACAAAAGTGTACGTTTGGAGTCACCGCCGGCAAAATGTTGGGATTTATGATCACCACCAGAGGAATCGAGGTCGACCCCTCCAAAATCAAAGTCATACTAGAAATGGAACCGCCGCGAACCGAAAAAGAAGTGCGCAGTTTTCTCGGAAAGATTCAATTCATTAGCAGATTCATCGCCAAGTTGACTTCAACTTGCGAGCCGATGTTTCGACTATTGAAGAAGGGAGTGTCCTTCAAGTGGGATGAAAAGTGCCAAAAAGCCTTTGAGGCTGTCAAAAGGTATCTCCAAAGCCCGCCCGTGCTCACGCCGCCGGTACCTGGGAAACCATTGATAATGTATTTATCGGTTACTCAGTCAGCAATGGGGTGCATGTTGGCACAAGAAAGTGATGATGGAGTTGAAAGGGCGGTTTATTATCTCAGCAAGAAGATGGTCGAGACCGAAGAAAGGTACACACCGTTGGAGAAGACATGTTGGGCTCTTGTTTGGGCCTCCAAGAAATTGAGACACTACATGCTGGCCTACTCGGTGAAGTTGATTTCTCGAATGGACCCTCTCAAGTATCTGTTCGAGAAGCCAGCACTTACCGGTAAGCTAGCACGTTGGTTGCTCTTACTGGCCGAATTCGAGCTCAAGTACATCACGAGGAAATCAGTGAAAGGAAGAGTAGTGGCAGAATTTCTAGCCGATCACCCAGTTGAAGGACCCGAAGACGCTGAGTTTCAGTTCCCCGACGAGAGCGTCATGACAATGAACAGTGATACATGGAAACTATACTTTGACGGAGCTTCGAATCAGAAAGGATTTGGGATTGGAGTACTGTTGGTGTCACCAGAGGGCCCACACATCCCTCTAGCCTTCAAGTTGAACTTCGAAGTCACTAACAACCAGACGGAATATGAAGCATGCATTGTCGGGATGGAGGCCGCTTTGGAAATCGGAGTTAAGAAGTTGGAAGTAATAGGAGACTCGAACTTGGTAGTATCACAAGCCAATGGCAATTGGAGGGTAAAAGAGGAGAAGCTGAAGCCATACCACAAGGATCTAGAGGAAATAATTCGGCAATTCGAACAGGTTACCTTCACACACATTCCAAGGATGAAAAATCGGTTCGCCGACGCTCTCGCTACCCTAGCATCAATGGTCGAGTTGCCCGATGGGATAAGATTGCGACCCGTCATGATCGAGCAAAGGGACCGGCCCGCTTACGAACATGTGATGCCCATTGAAGAAGCCGACGACGGCCTGCCATGGTACCATGATATATGGAACTTAGTCGAGAAAGGGGAATACCCAGAAGGAGCAAACAAGAAGGACTGCACCACCTTACGATGGCTTGCGTCGCAATACATCATCTGTGGAAGAAGATTGTATAAAAGGTCATACTGTGGTATGCATAAATTGTGCATTCACGGTGAGGAAGTAAGAAGGGTAATCGAAGAAATCCACGAGGGAGTGTGCGGTCCTCATATGAGCGGGATCATGTTGAGGCAAGGATATTTTTGGTCTACCATGGAGACGAACTGTATCGAGTATGTGCGAAGATGCCACAAGTGTCAAGTCCACGCTAATTTGAAGCATGTACCACCAACTGAATTACACTCGATGTCTTCGCCTTGGCCCTTCTCGGTATGGGGCATAGACGTGATTGGAAGAATCACTCCGCCAGCCTCGAATGGTCACAAGTTCATCTTAGTGGCGGTTGATTACTTCACAAAATGGGTAGAGTCAGCCTCCTATGCCACTCTGACAGCGGTTCAAGTGGCACATTTCATCAAGCAAAATATCATCTACCGATATGGAGTCCCCCAAGCATTCGTCTCCGACAATGGGGTACATTTCAAGGGGAGAGTTGCCGAAGTACTCGAAGACTTCAACATCCAAGTACACAAATCCACGGTATATCGACCGCAAACCAACGGAGCTGTCGAGGCAGCGAACAAGACCATCAAGAACATCTTGGAGAAAACCATCAAATCCTCAAGGGATTGGCATGAAAAGTTACCGTTAGCACTTTGGAGGTATCGCACCTCCATCCGTACTCCGACAGGGGCAACACCCTATTCATTGGTATACGGCATGGAAGCAGTTCTCCTGATTGAGCTCGAAGTACCATCACTGAGGATAGTAATGGAAAGTGGAATTAGCGAAGCCGAATGGCTGAGTGAAAGGTTCGCTGAACTGATGTTGTTTGACGAAAGAAGATTGCGCGCTTTATATCACATTCAAGGATACCAAAGGAGGATCGCTAGGGCATTCAATAAGAAGGTGAAGTCACGAGACTTGATTGAAGGAGACATGGTTGTAAAGGAGATCCGCGCGCCGATATTCGACCCAAGAGGGAAGTTCAGACCAAAGTGGGCAGGGCCCTACATTATCAAAACCATTCTCAGCGGAGGAGCAACGGTACTCATTGATCTCGATGGGAGTGAATTTACCAATCTTGTAAACTTGGATCAGCTCAAACGATATTACCCATGAGAGATGCTCGTTGGGCGAAAAACCGCAAGGGCGGGCCAACCCAAGCAAAAATAAGAGCAAGCCTGCTAGATCGAAAACCCACATTGGGCGACCTAGGCAAAATATAAGGCATGAAAAATCAAAAGAGCTCGCTAGACCGAAAACCCGAAAGGGCGGTACTAGGCAAAACCTAGAGCGCAAAAGGAGAGCGTCAATACCCGAGTGAACCTTAACCCGAACTACGTTACGACCTGATTCCTTGAAAAGGGATACGTAGGCAGTCTCACTCAGAGATTCGGTCATAATTCATTGAGTTGATCCAGGTACCCATCGTATATCAAGCAGGAAGGAAAGAGGAGAAACAGACAAAGTTGTGAACCAAGAGGGGGAAACCCTCGTAATTCAATTTTATTTCAATAATCTCTTCGGTTACAAAGCTGAGCAAAATGCCTAAAACAACAAAGACACAACAACAACAAAGAAAAACTACAACATGGGTCCATGGTTTATTTCGGGAACAGTCTAGTTGAGTGGAGTCATTTGTTGATTAAGCAGTTCCAAATCTTGCCGATACTTATGCTCTTATCCATTTTCTGTAAAGTGCTTCCAGATGTATGGTAGGATAGTCGTCGTGAACCCAAGTCACTCTTTTCTTCCAAGAAAGGCGATACTTCTCCATAACCGAATGTTTGAATTCCGGAAGATGGAAGGAAGCCGGAACAGAAAATTGCATCTCTTGACGAATCCCGAGTTGGCAAAGGATGCGCTGTGGAAAGTAAAAAGCAAACCCCGTTAGACCCGCAACCACCACCCATGCTGAACCCATGTGAGCCGCCGTCATGTCCGGCAAAACCAGCCAATGGCACCTCCAAATAACATGCTCCTCCCCCAAAGTCATAAAGAAGTCAGTCCACCCATCCCTATCACCATGCTCCTCCACAAATGGCCTATTGTTCCATGTCCGGGGATCATAGACCCAATGATTCTCCGGATCAGCCTTCAGCTTCACCTTGTCACAAAGCCACATCTGTAACCAAAGCCATGAATCAAAAACCATGCGTCAAAACCAAGCACCACTAAACCAAAAAGCCAAAACCAACAATGACCAAGACTGAAAACCAAACCTGAAGCAAAAGCGGGCTGCCTCCAAAGACATTCGTCCGCCCAGAGCAAATCGCATCCAAACCCATGAGAGTCTCAGCCAAAATCATTGGAACCACGTCTCTACGCTGCTCAATCTGCAAGGCAACTGAAACAATGGAAGGGCTCGCATTCCCGTCGAGAGGAACTAGCAGATAAGAAGCCAAGAGGCACGTGCAGAGCGCGAACATGCGTCGGTTCTGGAGGACGAAGTCCGTCAAATCTCCACAAGGTCGGAAGTCCGCAAAGAGGCGCAAGATGTCAAGGGCATTACCACGAAGCAAGTACTTGGCAGTACTCTCATTCACGCCAAGTTTATTCTTGAGAATCTTGGTCAAGCTGTCACGAAAAGGAGGGACCACGGGTTCCGTGCATGCACGACTCCCGAGGTAGATTTGAAATTCTTAGATAGTAGGGCAAAGCTCTTGAATGCCAAAACGAAACACATGAAGTTCTGGATCCCAAAAGCGAGCGGCCGCATGCAAGACCTCGGGACGAATAGGGATGGTATGAATAAAGCGCAAAGCATTGAGGCCATGACTTCGGAAGTTGAACCAATCAATGTTCTCAAGGCTCTCAATCCAAGAACCAAGGATGGCTGGAGTGAGGGCTGCCATGTTTCGAAAGACAAAAGACGGAAGGTAAAGAGAAGAATAAGAGCGGAAGACGGAATATGAGTTGGTGAAGAGAATGGCAATCCAAGGCGAGTTATTTATAGGGGAAGAAGGAGAGACATGCAAGATTCCCATGCGACATGGGAAATAAGGAATTTCATTTTCAAGATGGTCAAGTGCATGCTTTCCATGAGACTTGCATGGGGAAGGTTTGAAAAGCTTTGAAAATATATAGCATTTGTTGAAAATAGGTGAAAGAAGCTTTGAAAAAGAGTAATCTGTGGTTGGAAAGAGAAACTGGAAGTCCCCACGCACTGCTAGAACAGAAAACACCCTTGGAAGTGCAAGAAATCACATTGGGAACAAGCAGAACCTGCCCTCTGGAGCGGGCACTGAGCGCTCAAGCCCCATCCCTGAGCGCTCAACAATGCCCTGAGCGCTCGAACCCCACCTCGAGCGCTCAAGCCCTGCTGCAACCTGAACCTGCAATTTTGCATCTTGACACCCCGAAACTCATTCCAAGCCTCCCGGACCCTCTCCAACTATTAGAACAAGTGTCAACAAGTGCTCATGACTTGATGGAACTACTAGTGGGGCAGAACAATGAGCAAATACATGATCGGTGCGCCAACGGCAATAATCAACAAAGTTCCAAGTATCGCTTGCAAAGTTTATTTTACGAGTATGCCTTACGGACTCTAAATCCCGTTCTAAGGTCATTTCATGTCAACAAACCGCGTTGCGTCCTCAGCAAGCAATTAGGATTTTTCGAGTTTTTGGAAACCTGTTTGTACATGTTTCAGTCATGATAAGCAAAAAGAATGCCTTGTATAAATTCACGGGCATACATCCCTTCTTTCAAATACTGAGCGCAGACTTTAAGAGTTATGATTTCGGATTCAGTGTCACGTGAATTGCTTTGTGAAGTGTACAACAAATGCTCAAAACACCAAAAACAAAGAGTGCGATACATAAATGAAAAGAAAGTGCAAATCTGATATATCTCTGGCATAATCCATGAACTAAGGCATGAACATAAGTCATCGTGTGTGGGGCAAACAGACGCCCAAGGCAAAAACAAGGCACGCAGGCCTAAGAGTCAACTACTGGGGCACGCAGGCCCAACTGTGCAAATCTAGCTACTGGGGCACGCAGGCCCAATCATGTGCAAAATGAAAAGTACTCTACCCCTACTCACTACTCTGTGCTAACTAAGACTGGCCTCCGTCGTCGTTATCATCGTCGTCGTCATCGGACTCCTGAGGTACGTCTCGGAAGATAGGGTCCGATATGGAATCATCATCGCCCGAGCCTGACCCTGACTCCTCAACCGCAGTAGGCGTCTCCTCAACCACATCGGCCGGTGTAGCCCCCGTTCTCCTCCGAGTCGACCGCCTCAGACCTCCTGCCTCTGGAGTCGCTGTCTCCACAAACGTCACCTCCTCATCTAAACCAAACTGTGCGTTCTTCGAGCGGCCGAGGCGGACGAAAGGGATCCCTGAGCCACTGGCCTCATCACGCCTCCTCTTCCCAGTAACAGGTCCCTGCACAAAGAAAGAAAGTCACGAGAGTTGGAATTAGTAAAGAAAGAGGAAATTTTCACAAGTAAAAGCTAATGAAAACTTGGCATACCGGGGCAACTGTCGAGGGAGGAGGAACAGGGGCAGCCGGTGGTGTGATGTCGTCTGCTCGACGTAAAGGCACCCGTGTCCCCGCTATCAACTGGCGCAAAAGGATGCGCATTCCTCGGTTCTGCTCATATAGCGTCTGCGCCACTTCATAAGCAACCTGAAAACAAGAGACGCGCATCAGCAATCAGGAAATCTAAACATCAATAATCAAAGGAAACAGGAATATGACGGTGAGCAAATCATACCGGTCTCTGAAGCGGTCTCAGTCCAGCAGGCGGACGCGGTATCTCTAACGCACCTTCCTCCCCGTCGGGAGTACTCACCCACACGGACCACTCAGGTGCCTCGGTCACCCGAACCGTCTCCCCCGCAGGAACCTCTACTCTCTCCTGTCGATCTCTCTGAGAAGTCCCCTCCCCTGCAGCTCCACTGGTAGCAGCTCTGATAGCCCTGTCTAGCTCAGAAGTCACCTGCTCCCTCCTCCCCCTGACTGTCCCCAAGGGGCCCGCCAAGTACCGCTCTCTGTAAACGTCATAGTCCATCTCTGGACGCAGGAACTGACCCAAGTTCCCCTCTGGCACTGTGTACCTCTGTATCTCCTCAAGTGTGTAGCTGCTGGTCCTCAGTACGCGAGGAGGAAGTCGGCCGGGCACCCGAGGAAAAAGCAGTCCGTGTCGACTGGCGAGTGACCCTGTCGCCAAGGTACCACTGCCAACCGTACGGAGACTCGAGAACTATCCTCCCGGCAGTGATCTCCCGACTCGAAGCGAAGAAGCCCTCATCATAACCTTCCCATAAAACCCAGCGGACCTGCACCCAATAAACCAAGCGTCGTCAGCAAGAGTAAAGTGAACAAGCAACTTCCACACAAGTGCAAATAAGCGTAAGACTTACCCCGCCTCCGGAAAGTCGGTCAAGAGAAGCGCGTAGCGTGTCAAGGGTCACGCGAGGATTTGTAGGACGACGGAAGTCATCCCCCCAGCACAAAGCACGAGGAATCACCTCATTCGCCTGAGGATGAGTTGTCTCTGGGGGATGTAACCCCAACACCTCATAGGCCCAAAGCTGCAAGATAAAAACCATCAAACGCATGTCAGTGCAAGTATAATAGATGAAACAAGTGCAAAGCAGTTGGAATTGGAAGTACAACGAAAGAAAGAAAAGGTGCGAGTCTCATACCTCCCACAAACTCCACATGCCAGCTAAGCTCACCCCCCTCCTCCTCGAGACGGCACCCATAAAGGAATAGCATGCAGCAAGCGCAGGGCCTCCCCAGTCATACTGAGAAGCCTTCTCGAAGTCCCTCAGTGCCGGCAAGAGAGAGAAGTGCACCTTGCAACGCCGGTTGGCATACAAGGATGCCCCGAAGACGTACAACAGGTAACACCGGGCCTTTTGTTCAGCCTCCATCCGCGAAGCCGGTACCCCTGTACACACCCGTCCGAACTGGCCATAATGGGCCATCTCTCTCTCCCTGTGAGGTACGAACCCCAAGAACCAAGTCAAACCAGCCTCATCATACCCCAGCCCGCAGTCGTACGGTATCGGCTCGCCACCCACTCTCAAACCTGTCAACGCCGAGAAGTCTAGCGGGGTCATAGTAGCCTCCCCGAACGTCAGGTGGAAGGTATTCGTAGAGTCCCTCCACCTCTTCGCCAGAGCCGTCACCACATTGTGATCGTGCCAGACACTCGTAAGGGTGAAGATGATCGGCCTGAACCCCGTCAAATCAACCAGCCTCCTCACATCCCTATGCAACTCATGGTAAAGCTCCAAACTGCGAGCTGAACTACCATGAGCCGATATCCTCCGGTTCTCCTGTTCAAAACAACAAAGTGCGGCATGTCAGTATATGCTATTCAATCGATCAATCAATCAATCAATCAAGCCAGCCCAATCATCAATCATGTAAGCAGTTCAATCCAATAGGCGATCATGCATAAGTAATTGAAAGTACATTAAATGGAAATCAATGAAAGTACATACCCTCAGGTTCCCCCGTGACAAGTGCACGTCAGGGTCTAGCAACACCTCCTCTCCAAAGTACTCCTCCCGCCGCGAGACGTAGGTGTTCACCCCCGAGGGGATGAACAAGTGTGTCGGTGGGTCGTAGGTGGCAGGATCAAAAGCTGGTCTCCCCGCCAACCACGCGCGAGCCTCGTCTACCACAGTGACCCTGGGCCGCGCTGCTGCCTCCCTCTCTGCAGTAGCATGGGCCTGAGCCTCCTCCTCCTCCCTAAGCTCCTCCTCTAACTCCGTGGCGTAAGTCTCACTAGCCAACCTCGCATGCTCCTCAGCGCTAGCCCTAGCCCTCGCCTCAACCTCCCGTCTCTCCCGTATAGCCTCCCTCACCTCCTCCAACACCTGTGGGTTCTCCGTCGCAGCTGCCACGACATCATCTGGAGAAGCAAACTCTGCATAATCCCCTCGGGAGATACCCACTGGACCCTGCTCCACCTCCGGGACCTCCTCAACCACAACCCCCTTGCCCCGAGGCTCGCCGGCCCCGGAGCGACTACGAGTCACCGGCCTGTGCACTACCGGTGGAGGCACTGTCACTGGAGCCTCCTCGGACTCATCTATCACCCAAGGAATCGACGAACTAGCCCCCAGAGTACTAGCCGTCACCCCTCTCGGAGGAGCCATGCTCCTACCGCTAGCCGCCACCCTGGCACTCCTCCTCACAAAGCCAGTAGCCCCTCGGCTGCTACTAGGAGTATCACTCGCCGCCGTCCCCCGACTCCCGCTGGGCACGCCACTACTCGTCACATCCCTGAGAGGCCAACTACTCCTCCTACTCCTCCGTATATCCTCCGTCACGCTCCTAACACTGAAGGGCACCTTCACCCGGTACCTAACCTCTGCTAGAGTAAAAGCCCATCGCCCCATAGTCGCCATGTCGAATCTCTGGCTCTCGTCCCAACTCCTAGCACCACCATCCCCTCTACCACTACCCGAGGCCGCGCCACCACCGCTAGCCGCCACTCCATCACCACCCGCTGTCCCAGAACCACCCAAAACCTACCACTACCACCACCACCACCGATCGGAACCCTAGAGGCCCCCAACCACCATTGCCGCCGCCCTCCACCACCGAAACACCACTACCACCGTCACCCACTACCCCATCACCACCCACGGCCTCCTCTCCGCCCTCCACGGCGCCGGAATCATCACCACGGGCCACCCCCGTAGTGCCTTCGACACCCCCAGCACCCAAAACCACCGTAGCACCACCGCTCGCCACTGTAGGGGCTTGAGCGCTCGGCTCAGCCCGTGGTGGGACCACCGCCGTGGCCCCACCGTCGTTGTCGGCCCTCGGTGAGGGCGTAGGAGATCGATCCTCGTCGGAATCGGCCATGAACGCCGTCGGAAGTGAGAATGTTTGCCCCGTTGTTGAAAACCGAAACCCTAGGATCGAAATTAGTGTTGGAACTTTGAAATTCGTGCTCGAAATCGAGAAGAATCAAGAGAGAGAGGTTCGGTTTGGAGAGAAAGAGAGTAAAGAGAGAGTTTTGAAATCGATCGGAAGTTATGGGAGTTCAACGGACGTGAACGGACAGTTTTTAAGCAACTGAACCGTCGTGACCCTTCGCAGGACAAAAGGTTCAAGCGCTCAAGCCAGAGGGCTGAGCGCTCAAGCCCCCTTTGAGCGCTCAAGGTCCATACGACAAGCGCTCAACCCCCATGCTATGTTTTGATTTTCGAGCCCCCCGAGGGGATTTGATCATATTTTGACCCTTCTGAGTTGTCGCAACCTGTTTAGGACAATGCCAGGACTACCTTTGACTTATCTGAATAGAATCGCGCAATGCGAATTGTTTTCCTCTACTTGTGCACTAGGATTAGGCTTAAGAGCCTGATTCTCAGTGATTGGCCTCTCAGGGTGACCCCTGCGGAGTTCGATAAATCATCACGCATTCCCCCGGAGGGAGCCGATTCATGCTCAATCATTCTATCATGATAATCAATCAATCATCGCGTAGCCAGAAGATCCACGTAAGTGCGTTTGGATTAAAAGCGTTTTTGATCGCTTCGTTGTTCAGAAAGCAATCACCCTGTCTTGATTGTCTTGTTGTTCAAGGGACAATCACCTAATCATTAGGCCATCTTGTTGTTCAAGGGATAGCCTCATCAAATTTAGCCTCCCCGTTGTCCAGAGGGTAGCCACGCTTATCCAATCATACTATCAGTCAACCAATCAGTCGAATCAATCAATCATAAATCCTAATCATCACGTTTGTTTGCTTGGCGTTCCACGACATGGGAAGGCTCGGCGATTCGCACAAACACATTTGTCTGCTTGCATAATCACGTTTGTTTGCTTGGCATTCCACGACATGGGAAGGCTCGGTGATTCTCGTATTCACGATTGTTTGCTTAGCATTCCACGACATGGGAGGGCTCGGCCATTCGCATAATCATGTTTGTTTCACGGGCCAGGAAAACCCGTTAAGTTTGTTTGCTTGCCCCGATGAACTACGCCGGTCTGATCCCTACAATGGGGTACGTAGGCAGCCTGAGTGGCGCAATCGTGATTTTAATGTTTTCCTTTGCAGCTTGTGAAAGGCCCGGGAAAGGGTCGGGATGTCTCTGTCTTGAATGCAACTCATACCAAGAAGTGGTATGGAGTTTCATCCAAGAGGGGCAACTTAAGACACCCCGATTTTGACCCGGGATACTCACCAAGCATTCCCGATGATGAGAAAAACCACCCGTGAATACCTTAAGGTTAAGAGAAAGGCTTGAACTTATCCCAAACCCCCTCAAACCACTTCAAAACATTCCCAAATAACCTATACCAATCCAAATGACCAATATACCCTTCAAAATACCAACATAAACCAGAACCAGCCACTGTGCTCAAGGGGAGGTTGAGCGCTCAAGGTCCCTGCTGAGCGCTCAAGCTCTGTCCAGTCTGTCGGTGGCAGAGCATCTAATGATGAGATTCCAACTGATTGGCAGCCACCCAGCCGTTTTTCTGTTGCTCGCATGCAACTGATAGACCTCAGGGTGAGTCTATATTACTTCCTTAGGCCCCCACTTCAAATCAACACACTTCACCCCCCATTTCACTCTATAAAAGATCTCCTTCTACACCATTTCAAGGGGTTAGACACTCTCTCATCATCTGAGCCATCACTCACTCACCCTCAATCTATATTTCCAGAAACTTTCAATCCCTTTCACCCACCACTTTAAGCTCAATCCTTTTCATCCATCAAATCCACCCTTGATCATCAAGCTCTCTCACTATAATACACCATCATCCACTCTAAATCAACTCAAGTCACTACACACCTATCACATTCTGTCCAAAATAACCCACATTGTCTACACAAACACATCTACAAGCCAATCACCCATCAAAACCCCCAAAGTTCAAGCTTTGTTCATAATCAAAAGGTAGAAATCCATGTGAGAGTTACGGGTTGGTATTCCTGAGGGAGACCAGTGGGTTCATAGAGGTCCTCTATACCTCTAATGGACTCACAACGTCTCAAATATGCAAGAAAACAAACTTTGAAAACCCCAGCTTCAAATAGCTTGAGCGCTCAATGCTAAGGCCATGAGCGCTCAAGCCATTTGAACACTCTTTGTGTTTTTGTGGCTTCTGATCATGTTTTATCTTGTTGATATCATCCTTGTGGTTGTTCGTTGGTTCAAAAACTTTCAAATCAGCTTATCTTGTTTTTGATCATTGATCAATGAACTCAACAACCATATAGAATAGTATATCATCATCATCAAGTCATGGATGATCCTATTTCATAAAGAAAACAGTGTATCTCACTCTTTTAACCATGATCAGAAAATTTAAGTTCATTAAAACATCAAAGAATGATCAGAAATCACAGAGGCTCACAACCCTTGAATGAGGATTGAGCGCTCAAGGCCCTCACTATGAGCGCTCAACCATTGCTCATTTTTGAAGTTTGAATCTTGTTTGCTTTCAGTTCTGTATTCTGTTTTCAGTTTGTTGAGGTGTGTGTGTTGATGTTTGGCTAGACCAACCTGATATCAGAGTGTGTGTGTGTGGTGATGTTTGGCTAGGCCAACCTGATCTCTTATCTCTCTCTCACTCTAATCATGCTTATGTGCGGTCTAATGCTTATTCTCCATTCACATGGACATCTCAAGTTTATTTTATCCATGTTTGAGGAATTTCAATACATTATGCATCATCATATCTCATGTTGAACTAGTTTGTGGCCCAGATGAGGGCTGAATGCTGTAGAAACACTCAAATCCAGAAGGTGGCTTGAGCGCTCGAGGTATCCCTTTGAGCGCTCAAACTGTCTTCTGAATCAATCAAATTGTTCTCTCATTTCAGCTTGTTTTTGGCATCATGAGTGTTCTGCAAAGTTTCAAAACATTGAGCCTTCATTCTTCCTATACTGCTTGCCCCATTTTGGTCCATGAATTAGTTTCAAACCCATGATTATGTGATTATGTCATTCTGTCCAGTGAGCTAAATAATGTTTGTGAATAAATAATGGTGATCAAAACATGTTTTCATCAAATCAGAATCATTGGAAACATCAAAAGCATGTTTGAGTTGAAGAGAGCTTGAGCGCTCAAGCCCTGTCTTTGAGCGCTCAAGCCCCTTGACAGAGGGATCAGATTGGTTTAGTTTTGTGTTGGCTTGTGGTGTTGTTTCTGTTTATTCTGTTGTCACTCTGTATATCCTGATGTTGTTGCCGGCTGTCTGATGTTCTTATTTGTTCATATTTGCACGTCATTGTCACTCATATAGTCCACACCGCACATGCATACACTTAAATTCCATTGTTGTGCTTATTATTGTTACATGGCTCCCATCCCCCATTCCCCGTAATTGCTCAAAGTCGAATTATAAACATTTCCCATAATCCCACAAAAGTCAAGTAGAGACCGGTTCTTCGAACCGGGCGAGGGGGGTGCCGTAAAACCCTTCCCCTCTCGTAACTGAGCCCCTGAACCTAAGATAGTATGGTGATGACGGGCCAGTAATCCTTATCCATTGAATGAGGCACGAGTCAATCGATGTTCGGTTCCTCGGGGACAATCCGCTAAAACCCGGGTGGCGACTCCGAATCGATTCGAGGATCCTTCCGGAGGGGTGCGTCCACATACGGGAAGAGAAAGATTTTATAGGATTAGCACCCAACACTATACCATTCATATCTCTTCCAACAATTTGTATTCCTCCAACTTAGTACACCCGCAAGGGAAGGTTTCCAACTTCACACTTGCATAGGATCCCACGGGCGAGCATCCGTCCTTGCCCTTGACGTGCTATCCAGAAATTCTTGCCAAGCCTCAGAAGCCTCCTAAACAATCCTCGTATGGTCTCGTACATGTTGCTCGAAAGCATATTTTATTTCTATTCTTCCAAATAGGCCAACAAATAAATGTAACTAATGCTCTGACATTCGGTTGTATCCTCCTGAGTTGGATTCGAGTGGTAAAGAGATCTTATTAGCAAAAACTCATACGTTTGCACTCGACGGAATGTTGAAAGGAAAAAGTAGACATTCTTTCTTTTTTTTATAAGGAGCATAGATAGTAAGATCAAAAGATATAAGATTTTCATGCCTTGGCATTCCATTTTGGAGAATAATGATATGAGTTTGTAGAGTTTTGAGAGAGAGAGAGAGAGAGAGAGAGAGATGAAACATGGAATAAGGTCATCTCCAGTAAAAGAACTAAAATGCAAATTAGGGCTAGAAGTTACAGTTAGTGTAGCGGCCGGGTCCATGGGGGTCAGCAAAGGCCCCTCTCCGCATGACCGAGAGCTAGAAGGGTCACTGTGTCAGAATCTGCAAAACTGAATGCAGATTGATCCGTCTCGATGGTGCCGATCGTAGGGTGCCCTTGGTGGGGATCGCGGATGCACGATTCTGGACGAATATGGATTTGAACGGAGTCTGCTGAACGGTTAGGTGCCGAGGGATATGAAATTCTCCGCGACCCTCAGAATGCCCTTGGGATCTCCGTCGAGCGACGTGTCGAGAGCCTTAGCGGTTGGACCATTCGTTCCAGGCACGCTGCACGTTCCACGATGGAGCATTAAATGCGGTAGTCACCTACTCTGCCACCGCCGCCTGCAGAGTCACGTGGGCGATGGAGAATGTCTCGAGGTGACATGACCCCTCAACCCCACGTGCCATGACATCAGCCGGAGCGCGGCGTCTGCAGCAGAGATAGAGGTCCCTTCAGCTGTCATTCCAGGCGCGAATGACGGGCTGGTGAGGGGCACCGAGCGCGTGGGGCGCACGCCCCTCTGCCTATAAATACCCAACTACAACTACCACAAAGGGGATCCCTCTCTCTCCTCATTTACCATCCTCTGAACTCTACTTCTCTCTCTTGATCTCCGGCGTATTCTCTCCCTCCGGTGACTGACTTGTCCGTCGGAGTGCCTTCCCGGACCACCACCGTCCGGGCTTGGCACTAACGCGGTTGTCTTCATGTGCAGGTTACCCTCAGACACAGCTCAATCGTTCCTCCCCCTTTTACCCCCATTCAGAAGGTCTAAAGAGCTCACTCCGGCGAAAAGCACTCCCACAGTTAACATAAAAAATTTGTTGTTTTTTGGTACCCAATAGTGTTGCTAAGTCCAAGTTAAAATTAACATTTTCTAGTTGCAACTTAACTGTGTATAGACCGTTAACTTTCTAAGGGAAAAAGAGGAGAGATGAGAGAGAGAAAAAAGGAAGGAAAAGGTATTGAGATAAGACAAAAGTGGGACGCACTTTATGCATACATGTGTGTGTGTGTGTATACATATATATATGTATAGTTTTTTGCACTTTAACAATACTTTTAATAACATCATTGTAATACTCATTACCTTAACAACACATTTTGTCATAACAACACAAAAATGACACCTACTTTTACACTTTTGTGTCATATAACACCACATTTTTAACTCCACGATCGGAGATGCCTTAGAGCCTTGTTTGGCTGGGGGATGAGGAGGCGGATAACTCATCCCCCCCTCCCCTTATCCTGTTCCCACCTCTTACACATGATTTCAGAGGTTTTGGAAGGGGTGGATCAGTTACCCCCCTCCCCGATTTTGTACCACCCTTGTCCCTCACTAATTAATAACAGGTTAGAACCTGTTAGGCCATCTCTAGTGGTGGAGTTAAAAATGTGTAGTTATATGACACAAAAGTGTAAAAAGTGGGTCCCATTTATGTGTTGTTATGACAAAATATGTTAAGTTAAAAAGTGTTGTAGTGGTGTTGTTAAAATGTTGTTAAAGTGTAAAAAAATGTGTGTGAGTGAACTTTTTTCCTCCCTCTCACTTATTTTTTCCCTCCCTCTCTCTTCCGTCAGATCCATCCATCCCTCTTCTCTCTCTCTATCTCCTTCCATCTCCCTCCGAAAATTTTCACTTTTTCAATGTTGGCCCCAGTTGGGGTGTTGTTTCTGCTAGAGTGAACTGTCACTCCTGCGGTAACAATTTTGCCCACCTGACACAAGTTAACTACACATTAACTACACCACTATATGCCGAAAACAAAATATTTTGATGCTAACTGTTAGTTTCTTACACTAATCTGCCTTTTAACTCCACCATTAGAGATGACCTTATTAATTTATACCCCTTGTTTATGCCCCCACTCATCCCCCTCAATCCATCCCAAACCCTCTAATTTATCCCTATTCTCCTATCTCAACTCCAAAACAAACAAAGTATTATTTTATCCCCCCTTTATTACCAAAATCTTCTAAACCAAGTATCATTTAATCCCCCTCCATAAATGTCACTCCAATGTGAGTCCACTCTTAATAAATAATACCCCATACTATCTCATCCCCTCACTATTTTATCTCTCCAAAACACATCCTGCATCAAATCGGGGCCTAATAGACACAGAGAGAATGTATAACACCCTCTATTATCTTATCCCCTCACTATTTTATCTCCTCAAAACTCATCCTGCATCAAATCGTGGCCTAATAGATATCTCGTGGCCTAATAGATATAGAGAAAATGTACTTTTATGAAAAATAGATCCAAGGGTAGAAATTGCACCCCCGGTCTTAGTACTACTTTTTCACCTAACATGTTATAACACCTTACAGCATGACCCCTAAAGCTATAACCCAACCACCTCACTGTACACGTGGCTCCCAACATGTTCGGTCAATACTCAATAGTCTAGTTAGGCCTTGTTCTCTAATAGATTTTAGGTACATTTTATGAAAATCTCATAAAATATTGAACATTTTATGGAGATGTGATAAAATGGAGTTGTTTTCCCAACTGATAAAATGTAGTGGTTTTCCTATAGATTTTAGGAGGATTTTATGAAAATCTCATAAAATCACTTTTACATTTTATGTGTTGAGATTGGAGTATCATAAAATGTGAGATTTTATGAAAATAAAAATTTATTGAAGAACGAAGCCTAACTCAGTTCCGGTCAATCAAGTACCTATGCTGCTATACATATGTAAATTGTAATTGCATGCACACATACATACAAAAAGGAAAAAATTACATGGCGCATAACAATATCTCAACGAAATATAATTTATGAGTAATCATATTGTAAAACAATACCAAATAAAATGAAACACGGGTCTCTACGAATAACCTCCAATTTTTACTATTGTTTTCGTACCCATGCTATTGCTATTTTAAAACACTAACTTTAATGAATCCACAAACATACACAATAGGGGTGCACACCAACTTGGTAGCCTGTCCAATCCAACCACCCGTAGGGCTGGATTGAGTTAAGATTTTAAGCCCACATAGTGCTAGGTTTGGTTGAGATTTTAAGTCCTGTTTACTAAATGGGCTGGGTTTGGAAAAATTCATTGAGGCCCGGTCCGGTCCGATTACAATAATATTCTTTAATTGGATTTATATATATTATGTTACCGTATAAGTCCTAGCTACTTAAGGTTTTTCTTTATTGATGCAACACATCTCTTCTTATTCAAGAGTAAATTTCATCTCTATCTTCTTGCTCTCCAATTTCTTATTGTTGAAGTGTGATTTTAAAATAGAGATATGTGAAAGAAGTTTTTTCATGTTAGAAATTCATGGATGTTGGAGAATTCCAATTTTTTTAGCATTTTAATTGCTTTTTGAAAAGACAATTTAATTATTAGAGTTATAATTTTATGTGTTTTTAATAATTTTTGTGAAAACTTAGAACTTTAGCTTACGGTTTTGAATTATAATTTGTGATTATGATTGATTAATTTATGTTTGTAATACTATGCTTTAGAAAAATAAATGAGCTTGTTAAACGGGCTTAGGGAATAAAAATTAATTGGGGTAGGGCTTGAGAATATTAAATGAAACCCGATTATTAATGAGCTGGGTTTGGGCATACATAAGTCTCGTTATTATCTAGTATAAGCCCGGTCCAAACCTGACCCAGTCCGGTATATGTGCACCTTTAATACACATGCAATTTATGCCAAAAAATTAATGAGGGCTTAAGATTAGGGCTCGGCATTGTGTCGGGTTCATGTCGTACCAACTAAGATTCGTGACAAATAACTCTCTACACTAACTTAACCTGTTAAGCTAAAAATGTCAAAAATTCCAACTCTACCACGACTTGTTAGTAATCATGTCGAACCGAACACGACACAGACTGACACGATCACAAAAAATCCTTTGCTTTTCAACACAATGTTAAATACTGAATTACACAATAATTTTTAAAACCAACACAGGTTAATAGTGTTGGGTTAGGGTCTAAGGGTTAACCTGTTGACAAGGATAAATAAACAGTTTAAGGGTTGAACCCGAACACCACCTGTTTAGCGATTATATTCATATTACATATACATATTTTTGGATTCTCAAATCGTGTGATATACATATTTTTTTGTCAAAAATAATTAATTGTAACGCACTAACTCCGCGTCGAATTATCTCATAAATTCCCTCCCCTGCCTAAAGTGCATAGGCGAAAGTCGAAACTACCACCAGGCGTCTTGTTCGGAAAAGAAAAATAGCGGGCCAAGGAGGCCACATTTCCAAAAACCCAGACCCGCCGTGGATCGGTGCAATCTCAGAAACGATGCAGAGATGGTGCACCAAACTCCGGGCACTGTCCCTCCTTCACTCTCCCCACAAGCCAACCCAACTCTCTCTATCATCATCTACCCATCGTCTCCTTCACTCTTCTCCGCAGCTTCTTTACAGACCCCTGGCATTCACCGCAACTTCCCCCAACTTCAAGCCCCTTTTCAACGCTTCTTCTGCCTCGCATCCTTCTTTGCTCAACCAGACTGTAGTCTCCTCTTATCCTCCCCTTCCCTATCTCTCTGTAAGTCTTGAGGGTTTCTTTTTGTGTTTCCTATATTTTCCTGTTTGCTTGCTGTTAGTATTAAAATGTGGGAATGGAATCATTGTTTTTTGGGCAGAAGGCGGTTTTCAGGTCTCGCTCTCTATTTTCCTGAATTGGGTAGCTTGATCTGATATTTTCCTCAATTCTCAGCATCAATTTGATTGAAAGCTTTGTTACGTTATAGTTGTAAATCCAGATAACATAAAATGGGCTTTAAAATTTTGAGTGATTCTTGGGTATTTTTTCTGGGAAAGTTTAATATAATATAGGTTGAATCAAGGAGCGGAGGGAAGCCCTTTTGGATTGTGAGAAAGAGTGAGATACGAAAGGGCAACTTGATTGGGTGAGAGAGGGGAAGGAGCCAATCAAGAAATTTCATTTTTGTACTTCTCTCTCCATTTCTCACCAAAATATTCAATCCAAATCAGTGATTTGGCTTGAAACTTTAACCCTTTCTTTTCTCTACTTATCATCCAAAGGGGAAGGGCTGGAGAGTGGAGATGGCCTCCAAAAACTGTGGGCTATTATTTCCCCACTGCATTGCCAAGATGAGGCACTGTAAGATAGGAAATTTATAAAAATGGAGGGTAATTACAATTCTGTTGAGATCCAGAAATTTTTTCAATGGATTTCAGAAAGGTATATATGCCCCCTTGAGTCTGATTTTGAAAAACCAATTCCATGAAATCCCCATTAGAAACACTTGAGAAAAATTGTGGGTTATGAACGTCAAATGAGCCTAACCCAAATGCAATGTTTATTTTACTTTTCTACGGTTCTTGATTATATGGGCTATCGAGAGTGACGATTTCATAGGGCTGATGCTTACTGAATGTGGGCTTGTTCAACTTCTGTTTGTTTACTTCTTCCACTTGGTTGCTAGAGACATTCAAGGAAAGAAAATCTTAATTTTGATGTAATTGTTTAGAAGTGATTCTTGCATGTTTAAATGTCCTTACTCTTTATGGTTCTTTGTGCTTAATTCTTAGCTCATTCAAGTGCGGCATCGTACAAAGAAGGAGAAGAGAGAGAAAACAAAGAAGTTTAAGCCGTGGACACCAGTAACGTCCAAGATGAAGAAAACAAAAATGAAATGTTATTCGTAAGTTTACAAATTTGTTATCTTCATGCATACTACGGGCATATCTTGGTAAATCTGAATGTAATAAATGTTATTTCATCCTCAAACAAGAATTTATCGTGCTGTGTGTTTTTTTATCAGATCTTACAAGGGGAGATTTAGGGTACTAAATGATGGCACAATTAGGCGCTGGAAAGAGGGCAAGCGACACAATGCACATTTAAAGGTTTAATTCTTTAATTCTTTCTAGAGTTTGGTTATCAAATAGGTTACAGTTGTGGAATGTTGGAATAAGAGTCAATGCTACTGAAACAATTGAAAACAAAACACACTGGATCTTTGGTCATATAAATTTAAGCATGCTTTGTTACGCTCTCCCAAATGAGTGGGTGGTCAGATTGTGATGGTTAATAAGTTATATGTAGCTGAGTAGCTCCTTGCTTGGCTTCTGTGATGGCGTGTGTATCTTGCTTCGATAGTAGTACTACAAATAGGGGAGATTGCACGATTCCCGGGTACCTTTTTAATAGTAAGCTCGTGCTCTCTTTGTTCTCTCTAGATTTCTGACGATGTATAGGAGCGTTGATTCTAAATTGTTGGATTGCAAGTGGTGTTGTCTTTGTTTCTTCTCCCATTGTGTGATGATTACTGCACTTCGAACTATTTGTGTTTGCCCACCCTTTTAGTTCAGGTTTTTTCTTCTCCACATGCTAGATCCGGATTTGGGACACATTCGATGTACATTATTGGTATTGTTGCCGAATATCTTAAGTTGATATAATTGAGGCTATTACGGTAATCAACTACTATTGGGTGTATTGAGTTGTGTTAAACATAAAGGAGGCTGACCAATTATGAGCTGCATCGTCTCTGTATTTGTGCTTTCTTTGTTATTCTCTGTTGGTCCGTTGTTGGAGTTATTTCTTCGGTAGTGTTTATATGTTGTAACACGTTTAAGGATATCTGTTTAAACACACAAGCACATAGAGGATAGATAGTAGAAGTGTAGGAAGATGGGAACATGGGTCAATTTATTTTTCCATTGAGGATTGGACTTGCAAATGACTAGGGAAAAAAGTCTTAACTTTGACAAATGATGCAAAATGAATGTACGGGGGCCCACAACTAAGGGTGTATTCAGTGTTTTAAAAAGCGCGCTTAAGTGCAAGGCGAGGCGAGGCGCACCTTAAGCGCTTCATAGGGTTACGATTAAGCGCAGAACCATTAAGCGCACCATAAGCGCTGAAGCGCGCACTTAAGCGCAGAAGCGCATGAGGCACGCGCTTTTATGTATTTTGCCTAGATTTCATCCTAACCCTTCATCTTGATAAAAAAAAGCCATGTGCCAAGTGCACCAGATAAAATTTCGATAAAGCTCTACATATTATCGACATAACAGCAGCCAGCAGAGATAAAAAAACCCTAAAATAATTCGAAGGGCTCCATTTCGAAGGGGACTTCAGTTCCAGCCAGTCTGATCGAACTCCCTTCTCTTACCTAGTAACTTCTTCTTCTCGTCCTCCTCCTCCCTTCTTCTTCGTCTCCTTCTTCTTCTACTCTGTTTTTTTTTTTCCTTCTTCTCTGTTTCTTCTTACTCTTTTTCCTTTTCTTTTTTTAATCATACTTCATTTTACATATCGGAAAAAAAGAGAGAACATTTTGGTAAATAACTCAGTTCTGATTTTTTTTCTTTTCTTCTTCTTCCTTCTTCTTCCTTCTTGTTCCTACCGCGACGAAGGCAAAGCCAAGGGCAAGGGTTTCAAAAGGAAAGACAACACTTTATGAACTTGTAGATTAGGATGTAGGAGAATGGGGAGAATGGGAATGTGGAGAAACGGATGAGTCCAATGATGAGGAAGAAGAAGATGTGGAAGGATATAAATCAAATGATGATAGTGAAGATGAAGTTATTGGTGTTGAGGATGATGATTAATGCCTATGCATGGCACTATGACAGCCATGACCCATGACTCTAGATTTAATTGCCGTTAATCATTTTGTTGCGTCTCTAAAACTATTCCGTTGTTGAAATGTTATGTTTTATGCTTTTATGACATTTGAATGTATTATAAGTGTTTGCTTGTGTTGAAAGTATTACCTATATTTGAATTCTACTTGTTCTAAAAAAATGTGTGCCTTGCGTTCATAAGGTGCGCGCCTCGCCTTGCGCCTTGCGCTTTGCGCTTAAAGCTCCATGGGACCATGGCGCCTCGGTGCGCCTATCGCTATTTAAAACACTGGGTGTATTCCATTCGGGGTTGTCGGTTTGTAGGCATGCAAAACCTAAACCGATTAGTTCGGGCCAAATTTCACTACAGTGACCCTGTCTGCATTTATGTAGGTATGGGTACCTGTTCGGGTGGGGTTGGTTCGGTCAGGGTTTTCGGGTTGACTGATATCGTCCTTCTTGGGCCAAAGAAAAAAGAAACCTGAGATAAAATTGGGTGAAGGGGAACAATCCTGCAAACACCAATGCCTCGCACATGCAGAGATCAGAGTTCTCTATTGGCAGCATCGATGACACTGACATACGTGGGCCTTGCAAGGGGATGAGTAGCCAAGGTCGGCTTCTTGGATCCTAATTTTCAACTTTTTGATTTCTCATTTCCGGCAAGGTGGGGTTTTGACGAGATCTGACATTGAGAGAGGATAGTCGCAAATGCAGATGGGATTGGTAGGGTTTGTAGTTTGGAAAGTGTGAGAAAACGTAGAGAGAGAGAGAACACAGTATGTGAATTTCTGAGGTGTTAGGGCACACTCTGACCCATTTCACGATATATATATGAACACATGTAAATGTACAAGACTACCCCTAGGAACAAGTAAAGATAACAAATAAACCCATAACTTAACACTCCCCCTCAAGTTGGTGCAAAGATATCTATCAAGCCCAACTTGAACACAATGGGGTGAAAACTTCTACTACTAAGACCCTTAGTGAATACATCGGCCAATTGGTCTTCGGATCTCACGAAAGGCATGCATATCAAACCGTTGCTTAGCTTCTCCTTGATGAAATGCCTATCAATCTCAACATGTTTTGTTCGATCATGTTGAACAGGATTGTGAGCAATGTTTATGGCTGCTTTGTTATCACAGTAGAGCTTCATAGGACCACGATCAGGAAATCCCAAATCACGCAAGAAGGTTTGGAGCCATAAAAGCTCACAAACACCATGAGCCATGGCTCTGTACTCAGCCTCTGCACTAGATCTAGCCACCACAGACTGCTTCTTACTCCTCCATGTAATCAAATTCCCTCCAAGGAAGGTGCAATAGCCAGAAGTAGATCGCCTATCATCAATAGAACCTGCCCAGTCTGCATCAGTGAAAGCTTCCAATCTCAAGTGACCATGATTGGAGAACAAAACTCCTTTACCTGGGGCAGATTTAAGATACCTCAAGATACGATAAACTGCATCAAGATGACTAGTACGAGGTTCATGCATGAACTGGCTCACAACCCCCACAACATAGGAAATATCTGGTCTAGTGTGAGATAAGTATATCAGGCGACCCACAAGTCTCTGATATCTCTCCTTTTCTGTAAGCTCCCCCACATTGCTACAAAGATGATGGTTGGCCTCAATGGGAGAATCAGATGGCTTACATCCCAACATACCAGTTTCTTCCAAGAGATCAAGGATGTACTTCCTTTGAGAGATAAATATTCCTTTGCCAGATCTAGCCACCTCCATTCCAAGAAAGTACTTCATAGACCCCAAATCTTTAATCTCAAACTCTTGAGCAAGAAGAGCTTTAAGGCTAGCAATCTCATTCACATCATCACTTGTCATGATTATGTCATCCACATAAACAATAAGAATGGCAATCTTACCATTACTTCTCTTGATGAACATAGTATGATCAGCATGACTCTGCTTGTATCCAAATCTCAACATGGCTTTGAGAAATCTGTCAAACCATGCTCTAGGAGATTGCTTCAAGCCATAGAGTGCCTTCTTCAATGTGCACACCTTCCCTTCGGTCTGAGACGACGAAAAACCCGGTGGAATGACCATGTACACCTCCTCCTCTAATTCACCATGGAGGAAGGCATTCTTCACATCAAACTGGTGAAGAGGCCAATCCAAATTAGCCGCACAAGAGAGTAGGGTCCGAACGGAGTTCATCTTGGCCACCGGAGCAAATGTCTCCTCATAGTCAATGCCATAGGTTTGAGTATAACCTTTAGCAACAAGCCTGGCCTTATATCTCTCAACCATTCCATCTCGCCTTGTGCTTTACAAAGGTGAACACCCATTTACATCCCATCTGGTTACTTTTCATTTGGAAGAGTTACTAATTCCCAAGTGCCATTCTTTTTCAAGGCTTTCATCTCTCTACCATAGCTTCTTTCCACTCGGGTTTTATGATAGCTTCTTTCCAATCTCGTGAGATAGATATAGAAGAAAGAGAAGAGACAAAAGCACGATACGAAGAAGATAAACGGGAATATGAAACAACCGAGAAATAGGATGTTGGGTACAAGTTCTAACACCTTTCCTATGAGCAATAGGAGCATCAAGATCATCAACAAGAGGGAAAGGATCATTACCGGATGAGTCACCAAGAGTCGTGAACCGGAGTAGGTGATGAAGATTGGCAAAGTGGTACCGCACATGTAGGCTTGTCTTTTTTTTCTTTCGAGAAAAGGTCTCGCAAATTTGGCCTATCCAATCTTTCCCGAACATCATGCTCGCTCTTTCGCAGTAAAGGTTCTTCTCCCCCTCACCATGACAAGGTAAAGGATAAGACCGCGACTCAGGAGTATGAAATGTCAACATCTCTTCCTGTCTATCATTCTCCCCCTGAAGAGATGAAGTGGACAGAGGATAAAAGGATTCGGTTTCCCAAAAGGTGACATCCATGGAAACATATGTTTTGCGAGAGTGTGGGTCATAGCATTTATACCCCTTCTGAGTAGGAGTATAGCCAAGAAAAATGCACTTACGGGCTTTGGGATCAAGCTTACCACCAGGGTGCTTGGGAGCATGGACAAAACACACACACCCAAAAACCTTAGGTGGAAGAGATGAAACCCGAGAACAGCCAGGGAGAAACTTAAGAGGAGTTTGAAACTGAAGAACACTAGATGGCATGCGATTGATAAGAAAAGCAGCCGTAAGAACAGCTTCACCCCAAAAATGTTTAGGAACATTCATGGTAAACAACAGTGAACGGGCTACCTCAGCAAGATGACGATTCTTGCGTTCAGCAACTCCATTTTGTTGTGGAGTGCCAACACAAGAAGTCTGAAAAAGAATACCAGAGTTATTCAAATATGCCCGAAAAGTCCCATCAATATACTCAGTCCCATTGTCACTACGAAGCACTTTAATGTTAGCATCAAATTGAGTACGCACCATTTTGTGAAAAGATTGAAAGCATGAAAAAACCTCATTTTTTGCCTTAAGTAAATACACCCAAGTGACACGGGAATGACAATCAATAAAGGTAACAAACCAACGATAGCCTAAAAGAGAGGTAACGGGGGAGGGGCCCCAAACATCAGAATGAATAACCATAAAAGGAGAATCACTTCTTTGATTAACAGGAGCATAAAATGAGCGTTTGTGTTTTGCAAATTCACACGCTTCACAAAAAAACTTATTCCTAGTACAGTGCTTAACTAAACTAGGAAAAAGTTTTTCCAAAATCCCAAAAGATGGGTGGCCTAATCTACGGTGCCACTGATGTAGTAAAGGAAGAGTTGAGCCCACATCTGCTTCAAGAGCTTGGCCACATGACATAGGTGGACTGACTGGATTAAGTGCAGGCTCCAAAAAGTATAGTCCTCCAGAACCTTTCCCTGAAATCGAAGAAAGGGATCCATCTGCTACTCTGACCTTATCCTTACCAGAACATGGAGAATAGGAGTCAAAGAAGGATGAACAACCTGTCATATGATCAGTAGCACCAGAATCTATTATCCAAGGAAGTGAGGATGAAGCAGTAAAGGCACCAGCCTGAATACCTGAGTGAGCAAAGTGGGAAGAAGTCGTGGAAGTAGAAGCTGTAGTAGATGGAGAGTCAAGCCTGGTCATAAGACGCCTAAGAGACTGTAGAGTCTGTAACTCCCCCTGAGAAAGAGCACCACCATAAGAACTATCTGAGACTGAAGGGTGTGAACGACCTCCACTAGAATCCGACAAGGTCTCCACAATAGACTCCGAAGCATGTGCATGAGAACCTCGACCTCGACTACCACCCCGTCCTCGAGAGGGACGCCCATGGAGCTTCCAGCAAAACTCCCTGGTATGTCGAGTCTTGTGACAATAGTCACACTGAAGCAAATCACGATCAACAGAACTGCTCCTATCCCCAACCTGAGCCTTACCATCCCGTGGAGTAGGAATGGCAACCAAAGCCGAGCGATCTGGAATAGAAACAGGTACCATAGCACTCCGTCTAATCTCCTCCTCCTGAACACAGGCATAGGCCTCTCCTAAAGAGGGAAAAGGAACACGGCCCAAGACCTGCACTCGAATAGGGTCATACTCCACGTCAAGACCCGCCAAGAAATCATAAAGACGGTCTTTCT
Organism: Vaccinium myrtillus; assembly: GCA_016920895.1. NCBI lineage: Eukaryota > Viridiplantae > Streptophyta > Magnoliopsida > Ericales > Ericaceae > Vaccinium > Vaccinium myrtillus. Next base: position 107,541 of record JADGMU010000815.1, read on the forward strand.
CAACCATTTGTTGATATGCAGTGGCATCAACAGTAGAAGTAGGGTGAAAACTCTTATAGTGATCAAGTTCCTGCCACACGCCATTCAAATCGGCATAGTACTCGGCTAAGGACCTATGGTTTTGGTCCAACCCCCGAAGTCTCCTTCTCAAGTTAAACACTTGAGCATCATTACCCTTTCGAGAGTACGTTTGGGCCACAGAGGTCCACACCTTATGTGGAGTGTCAAGGAACAAGTAGTTATGGCTAATGGTGGGTAGCATGGAGTTGAATAACCATGTAAGGACTTGAGCATTTTGAGTAGTCCATGTCACAAAATCTGGACTAGTAGATACCGGTGGTGGAACAGGCTCCGTGATGAATTTCAACAGACCATTGGCAGTGATGGCCAAAGTAAAACTCCGAGACCAAAGCAAATAGTTAGAACCATCCAACTTAATAGTTGGAATCTGGAATGGAGCATTAGTTTGAGTCACAAATTGGCTCCCTTCATTCTTCGCACTGCCAGAGCCCTCTTTGGGTGTCTCTGCCATACCTCACAGTGGGAAAACAGGTAAAAAAAAAACTCAAGTGAGGTCTGAGACACCCCAAAGGAGCAAGTCCAGTAAGTTGAGAGTATCAACAGAAGTTATTGATCACAGGGAAGGGAGACAGGGTGTACCAGACGTACAACAGACCCAAACCAATCAAAGACAACCCAAATAGCACCAGTACGACGTCAATGAGCCTCGCCGGAGGCTGAACAGTGGTCGCAGGTGGCTGAACAGTGGTCGCCGGAGGTAAAACAGTGATTTCGGCTTCAAAAAAGGGCTGCCGGAGCTCGCCGGAGCTTCGCCGACGTCAAGGGTGGGCCGCCGGAGGTCGCCGTCGTCGGACGAGTGTCGCCGGAGGTCGTGGGGTTTGCCGGAGTAAAGACCCAGTGGTTTCGAGCACTGTAGATCAGTCACTCCATCAGTCGAACAACGTGAAAATGGCGTGAGGATAGCGTGATGAAAAATAGCGTGATGACCACTGTTGATCACCATCGTGAGCCACCATCGTAAGCCACCATCGTCTCTCTCTACAAAGCTCAAGCAAGGATTGAGTCTCTCATGCAAGGATCGAGTCTCTCAAGCTCTGATACCATGTGAGAAAACGTAGAGAGAGAGAGAACACAGTATGTGAATTTCTGAGGTGTTAGGGCACACTCTGACCCATTTCACTATATATATATGAACACATGTAAATGTATAAGACTACCCCTAGGAACAAGTAAAGATAACAAATAAACCCATAACTTAACAGAAAGAGAGAGAGAGAGGGAGGATGGGGTATGAATCTGATGTCTGATTGTAGGTCTAAGGTTTTTTAAGAAATTTGAACTGTAGGATCTGCTAGAGTTTAGGGTTGACAGTCACGTTATAAATAAAGTTATTTCTTTTATCATTTGTTAATTAGAGAGAAGAGAAGTAGAGAAGTGTATAAGGTGTTAATTAACCCTAACACGTGAGAGGTTTATTTATATTAATACTCAATATGTTACATGACATAATTAAGCAATGTGGGACAAACCACATAAACTATTCTAACACTCCCCCTCAAGCTGGAGAATAAATATCAAAAAGTCCCAGCTTGTCACAAAGTAACTCCAACCGTGGCTTGAACAACGGCTTAGTAAATATATCAGCTAACTGGGCACCGGTAGACACAAATGGAGTAGTAATCACACCACCAGTCAACTTCTCTCGTACAAGATGACAATCCACCTCAATGTGTTTAGTCCTCTCATGAAACACCGGATTGGATGCTATGTGAATTGCAGCTTGATTATCACAATAAAGATTCACAGGCACCTGCACAGGGAATCCTATCTCTTCAAGTAAAGAACGTATCCACACAACCTCACATGTTGTGTGAGCCATAGCCCTGTACTCTGCCTCTGCACTAGATCGCGCAACTACCGTCTGTTTCTTACTTTTCCAATTAACAAGATTCCCACCAAGAAAGATACAATATCCTGTAGTAGACCTCCTGTCAGATGGTGCCCCCGCCCAGTCAGAGTCAGTGAACGCCTCAACACGCAAGTGTCCATTAGCTCGATATAACAGACCGCGTCCTGGATGGGCTTTAAGGTACTTAACAATTCTTAGAACAGCTTCCCAGTGTGGAGAGCGAGGAGCAGACATAAACTGACTAACCAAACTAACCGCAAATGAGATATCTGGACGAGTAACAGTAAGATAATTCAGCTTCCCAACCAAGCGACGATACTGATCCGGACTGGAAAGCAACTCCCCCTTATCAGCACACAGTTTGACATTAGGATCCATAGGAGTCTCAACTGGCTTTGACCCTAGTAAGCCAGTCTCATTTAGAATATCCAACACATATTTCCTTTGCGATAGATTAATACCATCCTTAGACCGCGCCACTTCGATACCCAAGAAATATCTCAATTTTCCCAAGTCTTTAGTATGAAACTGACGATGTAGAAACAGTTTCAAGTCATCAATACCCTTTTGATTGTCACCTGTAATAATAATATCGTCTACATAGACGATCAACAATATTGTCCCTTGATCAGATGTGAGAGAGAAGACAGAATGATCAGAATGACAACGCTTCATACCAAATTGCAACACAGCATCACTAAACTTGCCAAACCATGCCCTTGGTGACTGCTTAAGCCCATATAGAGCTTTGCGAAGACGACACACTTGATTACTCCCCCCCTGAGCAACAAACCCGGGCGGTTGCTCCATATATACTTCCTCTTGGAGATCCCCATGGAGGAAGGCATTTTTGACGTCCAGTTGAAATAACGGCCAGCCAAGATTTGCAGCCAGAGAAATAAGAATCCGAACAGAACCAAGTTTGGCAACAGGAGAGAAGGTTTCTGAATAGTCAACCCCATAAGTCTGAGTGTAGCCTTTGGCAACAAGGCGAGCTTTATAGCGCTCAACAGTGCCATCAGGAAGATACTTGACAGTAAACACCCAACGACAACCAACAGTAGTCTTACCAGCAGGAAGAGAAACCAACTCCCAAGTCCCATTATGATGAAGAGCAGACATCTCATCTTCCATAGCTGTCCGCCACTCAGACACAGATAAGGCCTCCTGAACAGTGTTAGGAACAAAAACGGAGAAGACCGAAGTAGTAAAAGCACGAAAGGACGGGGACAAATGATTATAGGAAATAAAATGAGCAATAGGATGGACAGTGCAAGACCGAATACCTTTACGATGGGCAATAGGGCGATCAAGGCCGTCAGGATCGCGCAACGGAGAGGAAGACGAAGCAGTGGGCGAAGGTGGGGCGGCGGGCGGAGATGGCTCGGACGAAGGTGGAACCTGCGGAGGTGGCACTGGCAGATTTTGAGAACGGCGATGATAGACCTGCAAAGGTGGCAATGGGGGGACAGTACTTGGGGAAACAGTACCAGACGGGACACGTATAGGACACACAGACTCATAGGCAAGCAAATCATTGGGAGAGACAGACTCCGAATAAAAAGGAAGTGACTCATTAAAGGTAACATCAGCACACACAAAATGACGACGTAAAGACGGAGAGTAACACTTATAGCCTTTTTGAGTGCGAGAGTAGCCAATAAAAATGCACCGAATAGATCGAGGGTCAAGTTTGCTCTGGGCAGGATCCAGAGCATGGACATAACACGTGCACCCAAAAACCCGAGGAGGCAATGGGTGGAGTGAATGACCAGGAAACAAGACCGTATGAGGTATCTCACCTCCAAGGACAGTAGAGGGCATACGGTTAATCAGATAACAAGCGGCAAGAACCGCATCAGTCCAGTACGACTTAGGAACCTGCATTTGAAATAGCAATGCACGCATAACCTCGGATAAATGTCGAATCTTGCGTTCGGCAACTCCATTTTGTTGTGGAGTCCGAGCGCACGATGACTGATGGATTATACCATGATCATCAAAAAACTGAGATAATGTGTTATGAAAATATTCGCGTGCATTATCAGAACGAAATAGACGAATGCAAGTATTAAACTGATTTTTTATTTCCATATAAAATGAGTGAAAAACAGACTTCAACTCTGATCTCGCTTTCATAAGATAAAGATATGTAATACGAGAGAAATCATCAACAAAAATAACATAGTACTGAAAACCAAAAACATTAGGCACATGAATAGGCCCCCAAATGTCTGAATGAACTAACTCAAAAGGACTCGACGCACGACGCTCAACTCTAGGATAAAAAGGTACTCTACGGTGTTTACTAAACTCACAGACTTCACATGACAACTCTTTAAGAGAACCACAAGAGGGCACTAGACGCTTCAAAGTCTGAAGTGAGGGATGTCCAAGTCGACAATGTTGCTGATAGGAGGACTCTGTGGACTGAAGAGCAACAGAGTTAGCAGAATTATTGGTCAGGTAGTACAACCCACCACGCTCAACACCGCCTCCAATCGTCCTCCCCGTCTTGAGATCCTGAAACACACAACCATGAGAAGAAAAAGTGATTGAGCAGTTTAAAGATTTTGTAAGTTGACTAACAGACATGAGATTAAAAGGTAAACGAGGTACATGTAACACTGAGTGCAAAGTGAGAGATGAAGAGACTGGGAAAGAACCTAATCCAGTAACCTCAGTAGTAGAACCATCTGCTAAGGTAACATGAGATTTTTGACCAATAGATTGACAATTAGACAAGATAGTAGAGGTACCAGTCATATGATTAGTAGCACCAGAATCAATAACCCAAGGAGAAGAAGAAGAGGCAACACAAGCAACAGAGGAACCTGTCTGAGCGAACGTAGCCGTGGAAGAAGAAGCTGCTGCAGCAGAAGGCTGAAGGGACATGAGACGCTGGTATTCCTCTGCTGAAATAGTCACACTGCTATCGGTGGAATGAGGAAACTGCCCAGCATCCTCAGAATGAGCAACCTGATGAGCCTGGGGAAAACCATGAAGATCATAACAATAGTCCACTGTATGAGTTGTACCCTGACAATGAGTACAAAATCTGGTACCACGGCCACGACCAGAACTACCGCGACCAGAACTACCTCCCCCTGACGTGCGACCATAACTATTGCCACCCCGACCAAAGCTGCGACCACGGGAACCAGAATCACCACGACCACTAGAATTAGTACCTGAATCATAGCCACCAGAACTTCGATTACCAGAACCACGACCACGACTGCCAAACCCAGAATCACGGATGCGACCACGACCACTACTCGATCCAAAACCACCAGAAACAGCTAAAGCAGAACGATCAGATGGTGGCTGAGTAACAGAACCAGCATCGGAATAAGAAGCCTGACGAAGACGTCTAAACACCTCATCGAGAGAGGGCAACTCCCGCTCTCCCAGTATCTGAGACCGAACTGGATCATAGAAGGACGACAAACCATATAGAAATCGAGCGACCTCCAAACGCTCACGTTGACGCTCCATAACCTTGGGATCACTCGAGATAGGCTCATAAACACGGAGTTCCTCACAAGTCCCACGAAATTTAGAATAGTAGTCCTCCAAAGATCCAGAACCGATAGACAAAGAGAAGAATTGGTGGTGAAGATCATATGTACGACGCAGATTGTTAACACCAGAATACATCCCTGCAAGCCGATTCCACACTTGTTTGGCAGTGTCAAGATAAAACAGGGGAGCACTAATCTGAGGTTCCATACTATTCCACAACTCAACACGGATATGACAGTCTTCAGCTTCCCAATCACCATAATTCGTAGCCTCTTTGGCAGGAGGATCATCTGTCAAATAACTAAATTTCCGCTCACCCATATAATAAACTTTAACAGCTCGAGACCAAATAGCATAATTATTACCATTCAATGGAATGGAGGTAATGGACTCTTTTTCACGACGCCGAGAAGAGCTAGAAGAACTCCCAATAACAGTAGAACTAGAATTAGAACCAGAAGCGGATTTCTCTTCGGACATTGTGCCAGACAAAGGAGAGGCAGCCACCCACCAACAGAATAAAGACAATCAATCAAATCGATCAAACCATCCCACAGACCGATCAATTATGTCTACTATCACACCTCACTAGCCAACAACCAACAACCAATGAAACGCCGAACAACTATCAGTAACATACCACTGAAACTAAACCATCCATACTGCAAACAGCTAATGATATTAGAAGATCAACATCAACAAACTGTAGCAAACTCCACAAGACTTCGACAGAACTCAACAATCCTAAGCATCCACAGTCACCAACCGAGAGCACCAACACATGGATGAAATAGCTATCGAAATATGAGACAGATACCTCATAAAAGAAACACAGTCGACCATCTACAAAGAAATCAGAACTGATGAACCATAACCAGATGAACAGCAGCAACAGATCATCTACAACTCAGAAGAGAAACACAGTTGCTGAGTGTTTATAGCGAAGACGAGCACTGGATCACCTCCAACGAGACTTGACAGGTAACAACGAGTGATGGTAAGGAGGTATCAAGAGTCGACAAGCTCAGGGTTATGGGTTTCGAAGGTTAGTTTTAGAATATCGAGAGTAACAGTAACTGGGTTGTAGGCTAAAAGTAGTTTTGGGTTGTGATTGGGGGTCGATTATGGTATAGGAAGGGTCGATTTTGGATTTAAAGGGGATTATGGGTGTCGATTTAGGGTTTAAAGGGGATTATGGGTGCCGATTTAGGGTTTAGAAGACTGTAGATGCAACTTTCTAGGGTTTCGAAGGCTGCTGGGTGCTGATTGAAGAAGACGATAGGTTCAGGTGACGATATGGGTGACGTTTTAGGGTTTGGTAGATGACGGCAGCTTTTGGGTAATAGGTTTAGGGTTTAGAGAGACCACGGTGATGGCTGATGAATCTATGGTGGTTTTATTTGACGCTCTGATACCATGTTAATTAGAGAGAAGAGAAGTAGAGAAGTGTATAAGGTGTTAATTAACCCTAACACGTGAGAGGTTTATTTATATTAATACTCAATATGTTACATGACATAATTAAGCAATGTGGGACAAACCACATAAACTATTCTAACATCATTCATGTGTAATTTGGTTCGGTTCGGGGGAGTTAGGGTGAAAAATTTGGAACCTGAGATTGAACTGAAAACTGAAAAATTTGTATCTGAAAAACTGAACCCGGTCAGACTATATCTCAGGCTGATGAAACCCAAAATTTTTGGTCAGATTTTTTCGGTCGGTTCGGTTTTTGGGTTTTGGTTTCATCCCTAGCCACAACCTTTAGTGGACAGCATTGGCAGTGATGAATTAGGAGAATGAAGTAGAGACTGTTGTGTGCAAGGGTCTCTCTGGTTGAGGTCTGGTCTCCATGGGACATATGCTATTGAAAATCGAGAAGCTAGCTTGGGTTTTAATTGAATGCAGTATGAGCTCTGGAGACTGGAACATTTGGCACCAAAGTTCTTTGCACCTCGAGGACATATTTGCCAGAATTTCGTCTCAAATAGTTATATAGGCTTTTGAGTTTTGATGGGACATTTTTTTGTGTGGCTTATTGCTATTACAAGTTCAAAATCTTCTTTTCTAAAGGGGTGCATGTGACATTGATAAGGTTGTGAAGTTACTGGACATTTTGCTGGATAATTGTCAGGCAACCAATAGAAAGAAAATGCATATTTTGCTGGATAATGATATGCCACTCTTTGTGTTGGGGATCATTCTTGTGTCATTTGTTAGTATCGTAGTTGCAGGAACCTCCTACGTGGGTGGGGAATCCACCTTAGAACCTCGCTCCCGCGCTCCCAAGTCAAGACTCTCCTAGAACCTCCGCTCCCTTTGAGAAAGGAACTTGCTCCCGACTAGGATAGAATCTCTTAGGCATACAAATCCCAAAAGAAACAAAAACAAAATATACCAAGCAAGAGAAAAGACAAAGTATTGATATGGTATTAGAAAAATCTTAACTTAAAATTTGCTCAATTACTTTATATAACCATAATATTACTTAGTTACTAAGACAATCTTTGCAATTGACATGAATGACGTGTAGTGTACTAATATTTACTTGCATTACATATTTTATATTTTCATGTATTATTCCTAAAGGCTCCCCCTCCCGAAAGAGGAGCTCCTATAATCCTTCGCCCCCGCTCCCGCCCCGGCTTCGTGCAACTGAGATATGGAGAACAGTTGGAATCTCGTATTAAAAGTATAAATAATTTTATGTTCTGCAATCTAAGAGGTAGAATAATATTTTCTTTTTGACATTTAAATATATCAAAAGACATAAAAATGTTTAATTAATTTTCCCTAAACGCTCCTGATGGTGCTCCCACACTTCTATGATCATCCGCTCCCCCACCCCCGCCCCGCTCTCGCTTCGTGAAACTAAGGTTAGTAGCTAAATTCAGCATCTGACTCGATAACTGGATAATGTTTGATCTGGTAACGCTTATTACAGTACGATAGTGCCTTATATACTGACATCTTTCGACTCATTTACTTTCCCTAAGCATTGCACTTTGTATACCAGCATCCTATCTAATTTTATATGGAGATAAATTGACTGTTCAAACATAAATGACTGGTCGAATATCAAGATCAATTACTCTTATTGGATGCATGAATGTCAGTACTAAGGACGATAGCCCTAGCTTGGAAGCATCAACAGTTTGACCGACCCCTCCTCCTTGGAAAAACTCCTCGAGTTTCATTTACTTGACAAGTCTCTGATTGTGCATTCGATGTCTTTTAAAACCACTAATAGAAGTTCGCATGATGTAAACTGAGTGATTAAACTTTTCCTACATGATGACCCTTCAATTATTGGCCCAACTTGGAAGAATTAACTGGCCATGTTTTGCTATTTGAAATAACCTTGTCCGGTTGTCCACATGGCTTTGAATATTATGTGAAAGGAATTATGCTGCTATATTGTCATTACCGGATGGTCTAACAAATATATCTTCGACTTTCGAAGGTCCACCTATATTTGAACGATTCAGATTTTATCTGAATCTCTTTCTTTCTCATTAGCATCTCGGAGTCCTTTACACCTGGTTTAGTTATTAATTATTCCATTGTTTCTTCAACGATTTCTTGGACATGAGTATTCATGTTTTAGTGTTTAGGCTTGTATTTTTCCTCTGATAATTGCTCATAGTTCCATGAACAAATAAGAGTTTTGCTAGTTATTCTCTTAAAGGTTGCAATCTGACCATCCATAGTGCAATGACCCATACGCTGTAATAGCACATATCACTACTCCTCTTCTTTTGAAAGTCTTGCCTAGTATCCAAGACAGGATACTATGAAATACTCTTAACCTCTAGATGTATGTTACTTCTCACAATAGCTAGAATCTTGTTGTCTCCCCAATGAGAGGGTCGTGAGGATTTAGTTTTTTGGATGCGCCGATCAAAAAAGAAGACTACGATTCTAGGCTTTTTTGATGTCATCTGGCTGCGTGATCTGCAGTTCTCATGCCATCCATTTATCTGCAAGACTGCAAATCATAGATCTGTAAAGCAAGCACAAGAGAGAGACCTTTATAAAAACTCCAACCAGTGTAGGAGTCCAGATTTCTTTCTGAAGGATATCTGGGAAAGCCTTGAAAGACTTTAATTCTAGGTTAGAAGCTAAATTCAACAACTGCGATGATAAGAAATAGTATATTATTCTGAAATCCTGAATCAAATTGGGCCACGGGTGCTCTGCCCTTTTGCACTATCTCCTTTTCCTTTACTTACTTTACCTAAACCGCCTATTGTTTCCACCACCCAAAAATTATATATGAAGATAAGTGGATCGTACTTTGAATTCCAAGAACAATAGCTCTTTGGATACTAACAATGGGCATCCTTCCTCGCAAACATCAACATCGCATCAAATTGGGTGCTTTATGACTTGATCACTGGGAGGGTGATTCACTGCATGATGGATCAGGTGTTGTATTACCAGAAGTTACGAGTTTGGTGCATTTACTCCAGATAATGCTTAGGGTCATCATAGTTGGACCGTCACTCTTGCATTGATCCTTTGGAATTGCATGATAGTTTGCAATTGCATGAATGGGGGAAATGTTTGATAGCTCAATGATGGGGTGTCAGTGTCACTTTTACATGGCACAAATACTGGCAATTGTTTAGTGCTTTCCTGTCAATCGACATTTTCTTATAGAAGAATTTAATTGCTTTCGGTCAGTCTCGTTGTTACTACATTATTATTGTTGTCATTCTATTGCCAATTGTTTTCTTGTGTTTAGGTGAGTTGTGGTCCTGTTGTCAGAGCGTAATGATATTATTCTGCTTCTACTGCAGATTTTAACTGAGTTATGATCATTTTTAATCAATGAGATTCTGTTTGTCTAATGCAGTCGAAGGCAGCAAAGCGTAGACTCAGACAACCTGGTATTGTTCCTTTGGCTTATGCAAAAGTTATGAAGAAGCTCAACTTCTGTGGTTAAACCCTTGTGAGTGATCTGTTTTTATCTGTTTGTGCTGCCATTTTCGCTATGAAGACTAATCATTCATCCCCGGCCTCTTCCAATTGTATTCCTGTAGTTTTTGAATTTGCAGACCAAATACAGAAGAACATAATTTTGCAGCAAGAGCCTCATAATCAGTAATTGTTTGGCTTGAGGCTATGAAACGGTTATGTTCCTTGTTAGAACTGCTTTGTTTGCATTGGAATGGTTTTTGGAGGAATTGTCTGTTAGCTTCTTTGAATGGCTGTAAAACTCTGGTCCTTGATTAGCTAGACAAAGTAATAATTTCAGCAAATCACGTTGATTTGGAAAAAGAAATCAACAATTTAAAAGCTCACTGTCTAAGGCATCATAATCTGCCCATTTACTTGACAGTTTAGGCCCTATGAAGTTCAATGAGTCTGTTGATATATATGGGAAACATGAGTGCTGTAAGATGTCAACTTTGATTTCTGCACAAGAATTTTCTACTTTATTTCAACAAGCAGAATCTAGGGTTGCCTTAAGAAAATCATTTTTTACTTAGCAGAATCTACAGTTTGCGACTTTGCGTTAAGAAAAAACATGTTTTACTTATATAATCAATTTATTTGGTAACAAGTATGTTAATGATTCAGTGTGTACAATCCCAGATGGTAGCATAAAACCTTAAACTCTTTTCCAGAAACCATAAGCAAGCCATGCCGATTACCGTCCTTTCACTTCTCCCCCTCTAGCCAGAGACTCATAGTTTGGATTATACTCGTATCGTATCCACTTCTTGTACTCTGGTGAGTAGCGATAGGCATCTCTTGCACTGAACCTCCAAGTGCAGAGGTTGTTTTGGTTCTTGTTGCAGTCGTAGTCATTTTTGACAGCGACGAATGTGCCCTGGTTTGTCGAGCAGTTCCACATTGTCGATGAAGGGAAATGACGCTTTGTCGGAAAGTGAAACTTAATGCCTCGTGAGGTTTCAGATTATGAACTTTGCGCTCATCATCGAATGAGAAGCACCGGATGCTGATGTGAGTCTTGTCCCAGTTTTGAACTGTGACCATCTTCTGAGGAGATCGTCAGAAGGATGCCTCGGATGATGGGATGAAGATGAGGATTGCAGTTAGTAGTATAATGAAATTGGTTGCATTGACAGCTTGCTTCAGAGTAGGCCTGTCAATGGGTTGGATCCGATCCGGATCCGAGAGGATCCGAATCCGATCCGGATCCGATAAGCTTGGATCCGAAACCGGATCCGCTATTCACAAATCCGAAAACGTTAATCTGGATCCGGATCCGAATTCCGGATATCCGATCCGAAAATCCGAATCCGATCCGGTAATTTAATTTTTTGTCCTTCCCAGCTAGCTTGCTTGCTTACGGGTCGGATTTGATCCGGATCCGATAAGTTTTTTTTTATCTGATCCGGATTTTATTAGAATTTTCGGTTCCGGATTATCGGATTATCGGATCTGAAATATCGGATTCGGATCCGGATTTTTCGGATCGGATCCGGATCAAATCCGATCCGTTGACGGGCCTACTTCAGAGTAGCCGCCATTGTGGTGGCGGTGGAGGTGGTGATAGTTAGGCCTCGATTTGCCACTGACAGTTGGGCCTTTATTTGCCACAGTTACATCGATCCCTCCTGTAAGCAGAAAAACAGAACAAATGAGCTCGAGGGGAAAATGTGGGAAAAAAATTAGTAGGAGCTACATACTCATGTTGGATGTTTGAGGTGGAATCCATGAAAACCAATGATTTGAATCTAGTTTCTCTCTTTTAGCAGTGAAAGTTTCTTTTTCTTTTTCTTCTGTCCCGCTTCAAAGTATGGGCAACCCATCTCTTACGCAGACAATATTCCTAGTCGGATAGTTGAATGATTATGGGTCGGTTTGGTCTGAATTTTGCAATTACCATACCAATACCCAAAGTACTTGTCTATATCCAAATCCAAACCAATCCCCGACGAGTGTGGTTTTTAATGAACCATAGCCATAGCCAAACCATACGGGATTCGGTTTTTACCCTTACCGCACGGAACCCGTGTTATTATTGATTTCATTAATAAACATGTGAAGGGAAAAAAATTTATGCTTATATTCATAAAGTAAAATGCCATAAGATTTTACCATTAATCATTTGACTTTCAACATAATCGATCACAATAACTCGAAAAATAAAAATTCTTGAACGTGTTTAACCCACCAGTGAGAAGCAACAAAGGAAATAAGTCAAAATTATATATTGAGAGAGTTAATTAGGGGTCTTGTACAAAAAATATCATTATGATTTCATCCTAAGGAGAATATTGTAATTAGGATGTTTAATTAAAATTTCCTTATATAAATATATAGCTATATATGTTATCCTGTAAGTAATATATGTGGATCTGTTTCGAGTGTGGGTTCGGGTTCAATCTAGGTACTTAATTTTACCAAACTCAAACCCAAATTGCCGGGAATAATTTTTTTAAACAAAAACCGCCCCATGGGTAAGAAAAAAAAAACATTGCCTCGATAGGATCCAATCGGTTAGGATATCTATCGGTTTCGGGTTAAGTTGCCATACCTAGTCGTCAGGTGCAAGGGAGGAAATTTAAGTCCATGATTCTGAGAAAAGGAAAGAAAAGAAAATCTAGGGCTTATCAATATAAGTTGCATTTCCTTCAAAAAAAAAAAAAAAATCGAAAGAAGTTTGTGGTGACGATGATTAGGGATGGCAATGGATCGGTTTGGTCCGGGTTTTGCGATTACCATACCCAAACCCAAAGCATTTATCTATACCCAAATCCAAACCGATATCCGACAGGTATGACTGTTAGTTCACCATAACCAAACCATATGGATTTGAATTTTATCCAAACCGCTCCAAACCCGCATTGATACTCATTTCATTAATGAACATATGAAGGACAAAGATTATATATTAAAATTAAAAAGTAACATACCATAGAATTCTACCATTAAACATCAAAATTCCAACATAATCAAAGGAAATAACTAAATAATAAACTTTTCTTAACAGGTTCCTATAGAGATTCTTGAGATTATTAAGGGATTTGAGAGGAATAAGGAGGGAGATGAAATGAAAAGTCACTGAAAATTATGAATTGAAAAATAAAAATTACATATATATGAAAATATAATATGTTCATATACTGTATATCCTATAAATAATATTATATGGATCAATTTGGGTTTCGGTTCGGGTTTGAGTTTGGCCGAATACTTGCTAAGACCAAACCCAAATCCAAACCCGCTGGGTATCATGTTTTGAAAACCAAACCCGCCCATGGTTAGGAAAAAATATAAAAAATCGCTCCGATGGGGTCGGTTTGGTTCGGATATCCATTGGTTTTGGGTGAAATTGCCATCCCCAACGATGATACTAAAAGCACCTATCCCGTAAAGGAGTGAAAAGTAATTCCATTTCGTTGAAAACTTTGACAATTTTGCAGATTCTGGCAGACGGTGATTTTGAGTTTTCCCGATATGATTTCATGTCAAAGAAACCCATTCGTTGGATCAATTCATATGCACAACCAAAAACGAAAACAAAAAACCATAAGCCATACATTCAGGAGGCGTACTCTTCTCGTGAGAACGTAAAGCATTTGGATTTACTTAACATAAAAAAAGAAAAAAGAAAGAAAAAGATAACGTAAAGAAACAAATCTAACCATTACTTGTGGGAGAAGAGGTAAGAATAAATATAAATTTGGGCATTTCTCTGAATTTAAAGGAGTAAGACCCAAAGTTAACCCACCACACTTGAACTAGGCTAACTGATTGAAAGGGATATCTCATTCCAGGGGTTTGAAAAATCAACAATTCCCAAACAACCGTCAAAACAAATCACATACTTGACAGCCGACATGATTTTTATTAATCAACATTCAAGAAAGGCAACTCACTCACCCCGTGCCGTGCACGGATATACAGTATATCATTTGGGTGAATTGAAAAAAACTGGTTTTTTGGTTTTTTTTTGGTTTTGTCCTTATTCAAATTTTTTTTGCATTTGTTAGTTTTCGGTCGATTTGTTGTGGTTTCTTGGCTCCTCTCTACGAGAGAAATCTAAAAAGTATAAAATTATTAGTCAAATTTAAAGTTTTGTGAATAAAGACGAAAAATAAACCAAAATGGTTTTTTTAGCCAAAGAACCCCATAATATCACTCAGGCCTCCTTCAGTTGTCAAGAAATTATGGAAAATGATAAAAAAAAGCAATTTTTCCATAACTTTTAGGGTGTTCAGTACCAAAAAAATAATGGGACTCACAAAATTATTTTTCCCACTAGGACTCACTTTCTCTCAAAATGCATCCTGCAAAAAGGAAGTAATTATATGTTGTGAGAAAATTTGCTCCCGCCAATTACACTTTCCTTGAAATATCTTTTATCAAGTGAAAACTCACGGGAAAGTAAATTTCTTTTTCCTTTACTTCACTTCATTTCACTTTTCTCAAGATTAACTTTCTCGCATAATAGTTTGGGCAAATGAACGGAGCCTTCGTAATTCAAAAAACACATTTCTGGTTTCTTGGACCATTCCTATCAGCTGGTTATTGATTCCCTTTCCCATAATCACACGTGTATGAAACAAAAACATAAGAGTCAAATCCCCACCCAAATAGTACGACTAATCTTCAAAAGTGTCATACTTTTCAAATCAAAGTTGAGAAATACTCCGTATATATAACTCTGTGCAAACATTTTCGTACACAACTTTGCTATCAAGTAAAGAATCCCGATGCATCCAATTCTGTTTCTCATCTTCACATTCCTCTGCAGCAGCAGCAGCAGAGGACGATTTGATTTTCATCTCGTCGCTAGAATCAACACAATCGCACCCGGAGAAGAACTCAAACCCGGGAGTTTTCTCGAGTCCGATGGTGGGAATTTCACCTTAGGATTCTTCACTATCGAACAAACAAATTACACTTAAATATGGTACACCAACGACGACCGACAAAGGAAAGTATGGGTTGCCAATCCAAACACGCCCCTCAACAACACTACCGCTGCCCTCACTATTGACAACACCACCGGAATATTGAAAATCACCAGCGGAGGAGGAAATACGGTTTTGAACATTTCCAATCAATTGGTGGCTGATACAACCGCAAAACTAGAAGATTCTGGTAACTTTGTTTTGACCAATGGAACAGAGAAACAGAGTTTGTGGCAGAGTTTTGATTATCCCACAAGTACACTTTTGCCCGGTATGAAACTTGGTTTTAACACAGCAACAGGCCAAAACTGGAACCTCACTTCCTGGACTAGCGACTATTTCCCGGCTTCAGGTGCGTTTACCTTGGGCAGGGAGCCCACCTCAGACTCGGGCCAGTTAGTCATTTACCGACGGGGAGAAAGTTACTGGACCAGTGGGCCACTGAAAGATCAAACTTTCGAAAATATGTCCACCGTGGACTCAGAACCATTACAACTACGTTTTCGTATCCAACGAGGATGAAAAGTATTTAACTTTTAGTGGTATTAACGGGAGTTTATGGATGTGGGTATTGACACCCAACGGTAGCATTGTAGAGGGTGCTGATAGTCTGCAAATAGGGCCTGATGATTTCTGTTACGGGTACGAATCGGGTAACGGGTGTGTGACTTCGGAGTTGCCTCAGTGCCGGAGGAGTAATGACAAGTTTGAGGAAAAGAGAGTGAATTTTTTACCTTCCATTGCTACTAGTGAATATGATGAGAATTCGAGTCTAAGCCTTAGTGATTGTATGGAAAGGTGCTGGAATGATTGTAATTGTGTTGCTTTTACGGTTAATAGCAATGGAACAGGTTGCATAAGTTGGATAGGAAAGTTGGAGTGTCGAGATGATAACCCGAATACTGTGGCACGGCACGTCGGCACGGCACACGATTAAGTAAATGGATCGGCACGGTACGACACGATTCAAAAAAGCACGACACCAATTTTTTGGGGCCGTCACGGCACGACAAGATTCAAAATAACACGGCACGGCACGACATGATTAAAAAGGCACGACACGACAAGAAAAAGGCACAACACGGCACAACACGATTTAGTCAACGACACGACACGACACGAGTAATCAAATCGGACACAGAACGGCACGTCACGACTTTAAAACGGCACGACCCGACATGGCATGGTAAAGTAAATTGGCACGACACGACACGGCATGGCATGAGCACGGTATATCATGGCACGGCGCGACACAATAAGGTAAACGGGCACGGCATGGCACGAAGCACAGTAGGCACGGAAGTTGAGTGGCACGGCACGACACGACATGGCAAACACGTTTGACACCCCTAATTCTTATCGTCTGATTGTTTCCCACTTTCACTTTACTACAGTCAAACGTCTCTGAAACAAAACACAAAAGTCAAATCCCAACCCAATTAATCTCCAAAACCTTCATACTTTTCAACTCAAAGATCACAAACAAGGTAAGACACTGTCCACGCGAAAAATTTTCCATTCTTCCTCATCCCATAGGGAAATTGCACACAAACTTTGCTATCAAGAGAAGAATCCCTATGCGTCCAATTCTCTTTCTTGTCTTCGCATTCATTTCCAGCGGAGGAGGACTTGATTTTCCTCTCGCTGCTGGAATCAGCACGATCGGAACCGGGGAAGAACTCTACTATGGGAGTTTTCTCGAGTTCGATGGTGGGAATTTCACGCTAGGATTCTTCACCACCGAACAAACAAAGTACACTTACTTGGGAATATGGTACACCAACGACCACCTCCAACAAAGGAAAGTATGGGTTGCCAATCCAGACACGCCCCTCGACAACACCGCCGCTGCTCACACTATCGATAACACCACCGGAATATTGAAAATCACCAGCGGAGGGAATACAGTTTTCAACATATCCAATCAATTGGCGACTAACCCAACCGCCAAAATAGAAGAGACCGGTAATTTTGTTTTGACCAATGGAACAGATTTGTGGCAGAGTTTTGATAATCCCAGAAATACGCTTTTTCCTGGGATGAAACTCGGTTTCAACACAGCAACCGGGCAAAACTGGAATCTCACTTCCTGGAGCAGATTTCCCGGCAACAGGTGCCTTTACTATGGGCTGGGAGCCCACCCCAGACTCGGGCCAGTTAGTCATTTACCGACGAGGAGAAAGTTACTGGACCAGTGGGCCACTGGAAGGCTACCCCACCTATATCTACATATATGCATATATTTGTGTATTTTTTAACATTTTAACAACACTTTAATAGCACCATTGCAACACTACTTACTTTAACAACACATTTTTTTCATAACACACAAATAGGACCCACTTTTTATACTTTTGTGTCATATAACAATACATTTTTAACACTGGCGGCTCTACTTGTTAGTTAGGATGGTCACTTGACAACCCAAACTAATTTTTTTTACCTAGAATACATGTCAAAAATTCTAGGTTAGTCATCTTTTGAACACCCAAGTGAAATATGAATGAACACCCAAGTCCCATTCTAAAATATAAATGAACACCCAGTCCAAAATTAATGACCACTCACCCAAAAAATTAACCCACAAAGTGCAAATCAATTCAATTTGAACAACCCAATAGTGCATAACAAAATAAAATAAGTAAATAACCCAATGAGAGAAACGGGGTAAAGTGTAAATAAAATCAATAAACTAAGGTTTATTTTGGCCTAAAAAGTTAAGCATTCTTTGCTTTTTTGAAATTTGGGATAATAAGTAACTCTTACAGCATTTTAGGCCAAAATAAGTCAAAAAAGCTTTTTGCTTTCCCCCCTAATAAGTTAAGTAACTCCTACAGCATTCTAGGCAAAATAAGTAAAAAAGCTTTTTGTTTTCCCTCTAATAAGTAATACTTTGTAGCTTTTAGCTTTTGCCGACTCAAAAAGAAAAAAAGAATGGGAGTTCTGTTCTCGTCTTCTCTATCAAGTAACATCGTTGATATGAATATATAAATTTTAGTTTATAAACTATCATTGTAGTTTCTAGAGATAGTATATTAGTGTAAGTATTTATGAACACCCTCATAAGAATTCCTAGAGCCGCCACTGATTTTTAATTCCACCACTGCAGATGTCCTTAGTAGCTAAATTCAGCATCTGACTCGATAACTGAATAATGTTCGATCGGGTAAGCTTATTACAGTACGCTATCGCCTTATATACTGACATCCTTCGACTCATTTACTTTAGCTAAACGTTAAACTTTGCATACCGACATCATAGCTAATTTTATAAGGAGATACATTGACTCTTCAAATACCAAGACCAAGATACATACTCCCTCCGTCCCAATTTAAATGCTCCCTACGGTTATGCGTGCTTTTTTAAAACTCTTATAGTTTTCATTCTATAATGTATTTTATATGCAATATGGATCTTATTTGATAGATCTCAATTAGTTCTATTAGACAATTTTTTAAAAAACTTTGAAAACCTTACCAATAAAAAGATATAGACGTTTGAAATTGGCACGGATATACGTAGGGAGCATTTAAAATGGGACGGAGGGAGTAAATGACTGGTCGAATATCAAGATCAATGACTCTTATTGGATGCATGAATGTCAGTACTAAGGACGATAGCCCTTGCTTGGAAGCAACAGTTTGCATCGATCCCTCCTCCTTGGAAAAACTCCTTGAAAAATCTTATTCCAGGTTTGAAAAATCGACATTCCCAAACAGCCACAAATCACTAATTCAACACATTGAATAAGACGACCCAAAGTCAATCCGCCGCACTTTGGTCCAGATTTTTATAGACATTCAAGAAAGGCAACTCACCCCATACACCAATCACCAATTCATCACATTTCTGGTTTCTTGGACCATTCTCATCGTCTGACTGTTTCCCACTTTCGCTTTGATCGGTTTTTTTGGCTAAATGTCTCTTTTTCCAAGCTAATTGTCAATGTACTTCACTTTTCAAACTATTTGTAAAAATACTCTTTAGCGCAATTTAAAATTGCGCTACCCTCACAAAACGTCAATAGAAATTACGCTAAGAGTGCCGCGCTGACACACTGCCCCGTAATATGCCATGTAAGCAGAAAACGCGATTTGGAATTGCTCTCTCGCACTGAACCTCCAAGTGCAGATGTGGTTTTGGTTCTTGTTGCAGTCAGTCATTTTTGAAAGGGACGAATGTGCCCTGGTTTGTCGAGCAGTTCCTCATGATCGATGAAGGGAAAATCACCCTCTGTCGGAAAGTGAAACTGAATGCCTCACGAGGTTTCAGATTATGAACTTTGCGTTCATCATCGAATGAGAAGCACCGGGTTCGAGACTTGGGAATGCAGCTGTGTTAAAACTTGGTTGGGAGAGCTTTGCCGCCTTTATGGTCCTACCTGGCTCGAATCCGGATTAGTCGGGCCCAATGTGGTTACCGGACATCGGATGGTCTTTACCAAAAAAAAGAATGAGAAGCACCAGATGCTGATCTGAGTCTTGTCCTGGTTTTGAACAGTGACCATCTTCTGAGGAGATCGCCAGAAGGATGCCTCGGATGATGGGATGAAGATGAGGATTGCAGCTAGAAGTATAATGAAATTGGTTGTGTTGGCAGCTTGATTCAGAGTAGCTGACATTGTGGCAGCGGTGGTGACAGTTATGCCTTTATCTGCCTGTGTTATATTGCTCCCTCATGTAAGCAGCAACATAGAAACAAATGAGCTCGAGTAGTAACGTGGACAAAAATTACGTACTCATGGTATTAGCCTTACGAAACGTTATTTACAAGAACATATAAACAGAAAATCAATTGAAATTGTGGTAGTGGCATTACCTAGATTTGTACAACAATGCTGGATGTTTGAGGTGCAAATACCTCTGTTTTCCTGCATGGGATAGGAATTCTGATTCGCCTTCAAATCTAATGAAAGCAATCAAGGTGTGAAAACCCCCAAAAGGAAAGCAATCAAGGCAGTGGCGGATCCAGGAATTTCACTCAGGGGGTCACTTTTGGTCTTGTGAAAAATCCGAGCCGTTCATTAACCTTAGAATGATTTTTCAATTGCCTTATAAAAATTCAACTGAATTGAATAATTATATGTACTTGATCGAATCCTTTAATTTTTCATTCAGAATTTAAGATCCTAAGTTCAAAATGAATTTTAAAGATAAGTTTGATAATTGTGTGTCATGTATTAATTCCAGTGACATGAATCATAGATATTGTAAAGCTTGTTGCGAAGAGAATTTATATAATAAAATTATTTTGATCTGACATGTATAGTTATCAAAACGTAAATACAATTTAAAAAATGTGAACTGAATTGATACCTACCATTGTCGGATCAAGAGAAATTTTTCTATCAATACTCTTGTCAATAAGACTTACGGTTCAGATCACGATGAAATCGAGCACACATTTATCAAACTATTCTCCAAAATTTATTCAAACTTAGGGCCCTAAACTCTGAATGAAAAATCGAAAGAATCGATCAACTACCAATAATTATCCCGATTGAGTTGATTTTTTACAAGCGCAATCAAACAATTATCTCAAGGCTATTGAACGACTCAGACTTTCCACAAACTCAAAAAAAAAAAAAAAAAAAAAAAAATTTCTAGAATTTCAGGGGGGTCACGTGACCCCCCTGTGCCCCATAAGCATCCGCCCCTGAATCAAGGTATTCAACATGTCTTACACTAGTGCGTGCGGAAATACACAGACATGTGTGTACGTATGTATGTACATATAGAATTGTGACTGACAAGAAGGAGCAGTTGGAGATGATGTCATTTTAAACTTGTTCATGTGTCTGATATGACCAAAACATGCTAAATTTGGATTTCAAGACCCATTAGTAGAGTAGAATTCGTCATATGAACTCGTCTCTCTCAATTTCACGTTAAAAGTGTAATTTGAATTGGAGTACATTTTTGGAAAATTTAAGTTTGACAAGTTCAATGATTATGTTATCTCAATAATTTGAGTTTCTCAAATTCGACGAAAAATAAGAGATGGAGGGAGTATTTTAGTGGGCCTCTATTGCATTGCAGGAGCAGACAGTATAAAACTTTCACCCATGCTTATCCCCTCTTTCACATGCCCCGAAGTGGCTGATGCGGTGATGTAAGACTAACCCAGTTTTTTGAATAAATTGATTTTTCACGTTTTTTTATCTGATGTGTTGTGAGAGAATGATCTGTCTCTGTGTTTGGAAAAAACAGTTTTTTGTTAGTGGAACACCCCCTAAATTTAGTTGAGTCATTGTGTTGATCCACATATTTTATATGGCACATATGTAATTAGTGGTTTAATAAGATTCTCCAAATCTCTAGGCCCAAGCTTTTATGTTATTGGTCAAATAAAGAAGTTAATTCTTAATTAGACTCTACTTTGATGGGAAGTACGTATAAATGATCATTAAAGAAATTGGTCCTCTTCCTGTCTATAAAAGAATGTCTAGGGTTCCATCAATTCATGAAACTAAATTGCTAATAAAGAGGGAAAGAGAGAAACCCGTCTTCCACCTAGGGTTTAATACTCTTGGTAAAATCATGGCTATTTGAATAATGATATGGATATCGGATCACTGATGTTCCGTAGGAATGAATCTTGATACGCCGCTCTTGATTCTTTTATTTCTGCTTAATGATTGTTATAAGTATCATGTTAGTTCTAGATGTTGTTCATAGTAGCTGGAATAGTATGTGAAGTTATTTCTCTCTACTTAGATCAGTTTTGTATTAGGTATTGGCCATATTAGTTTAATTTTTGTTGCCCTTTGGGCAGGTTTTTCCAGATAAATTTTTTTTTTTTTTAATTTAGTTTTTTTTTTTTTTTTTTTTTGTGATGCGCCCAAAGATTGCTTTGAATATAAAAGGGGTACGACCCTAAAGTTAAAAAGTTAAATGATCAGCCACATGCTACGCTTACTGATGGAAAGGGACATCTTATTCCTAGTTTGAAAAATCAACATTCCCAAACAGCCACAAATCACTAATTCAGCACACTTGGACCACATTTTATAGATGTTCAAGAAAGGCAACTCACCCCATACACCAATCACCAATTCATCACATTTCTGGTTTCTTGGACCATTCTCATCGTCTGACTGTTTCCCACTTTCACTTATAATCTGAAACAAAACACAATATTCAAATCCCAACCCAATTAATCTCCAAAACCTTGATACTTTTCAACTTAAAGATCACAAACAATATAAGAAACTGTCCGCACGAACATTTTTTCCATTCTTCCTCATCCCATAGGGAAATTGCACACAACTTTGCTATCAAGAGAAGAATCCCTATGCCTCCAATTCTCTTTCTCATCTTCGCATTCATTTCCAGTGGAGGAGGACTCGATTTTCCTCTCGCTGCTGGAATCAGCACGATCGGAACCGGGAAAGAACTCAACCATGGGAGTATTCTCAAGTCCGATGGTGGGAATTTCACCTTAGGATTCTTCACCACCGAACAAACAAATTACACTTACTTGGGAATATGGTACACCAACGACATCCAACGAAGGAAAGTATGGGTTGCCAATCCAGACACGCCCCTCGACAACACCGCCGCTGCTCTCACTATCGATAACACCACCGGAATATTGAAAATCACCAGCGGAGGGAATACAGTTTTCAACATATCCAATCAATTGGCGACTAACCCAACCGCCAAAATAGAAGATACGGGTAATTTTGTTTTGACCAATGGAACAGAGAAACAACCTTTGTGGCAGAGTTTTGATAATCCCAGAAATACGCTTTTGCCCGGGATGAAACTTGGTTTCAACACAGCAACCGGGGAAAAATGGAATCTCACTTCCTGGAGCAACGACTATTCCCCGGCAACAGGTGCGTTTACTATGGGCTGGGAGCCCACCCCAGACTCGGGCCAGTTAGTCATTTACCGACGAGGAGAAAGTTACTGGACCAGTGGGCCACTGAAAGATCAAACTTTCGAAAATGTGCTCATGTTGAATAGTCCGTGGAGACCCCATTACAACCTCAGTTTCGTATCCAACGATCATGAGAAGTATTTAACCTTTAGTGGTATTAACGTAAGTTTATCATGGATGTGGGAATTGAGACCGGACGGTATAATTGAAGAGGGTGATAACATGAACCTATTTGGTCCTGTGGGTTCTGGTTTCTGTTACGGGTACGAATCAGGTGACGGGTGTGTGACTTCGGAGTTTCCTCGGTGCCGGAGTAGTAATGATAAGTTTGAGAGTAAGAGAGCGTATTTTTTGCCTTCTTCCATTGCTACTCGCAATTATGATGCGAATTCGAGTCTAACCATTAGTGATTGTATGGAAAGGTGCTGGAATGATTGTGATTGTGTTGCTTTTACGGTTTATAGCAATGGAACAGGTTGCATAACTACTATAGGAAAGCTGGAGTATCGAGAAGATAACCCTAATGTTGATGTGATTAACGTCCTGGTTCGAGGAAGTTCATCTAAAGGTAAGTTGAATTTCATTGTCATTTGCTCATCTATGTAAAAAAGGATTTCCGTCTGAAGCATAGGAAGCGTTAATGTAAATAGGAATTCGGTTAGAATCACGTCAAGGTAACCTAACTTATACTAGTATACAATTACACTAAATGTACAAATGCTATTACCACATCAAGGTATAGTGTAATACATGGATGCATCATCCACTAAAAGAGTGCCACATGTACATTTAGGCCTTATTTAGTGCCTCTAAACTTTTCCATATTCCGTGTCCCATATATTTATTGTTTGGAAATACCATGTCATGTGTTTGTATCCGTAGTCCATGGCTCAAACCAATTGCATATCAAATTCATCCACGTCTATTAGACTCGATAAAGATATATGTTTTAGATTTTGATAGATGCCTTCTACTTCGCTAGTCAAATAAATTTCGTTTTGCCAAAGCACACCTTATTGAAGATGGAAATACAGTGCTTCAGAGTACATGCCTCAGGGCTGAAACTTAGGTAACCTAATATTAGTATAGATTCTAATTGAAAGTCATCCAAAAATTGAAAAGGTAGCACAAATTGCTAGAGATTATTGCGATAGGGATGACATGTTTGGAGTGGTGTTTTGGGGCTTTGAACTTAGTCAGAATTATCCTCATGACCCGTAGTCAATCTGTACCCTAGGACGATAAGTCTAACCCATTTACCTTTAGCGGGTTATTTTTTACTCGAAACTGTTTTGTCGGGTTTGCCTAGGTAAAGGAATACTTGGGGACTCTAGGTTTGTAGATATCGACTGTGAAAGAGGAGTTCTTCTCTTTCACAGTTAATTTCCTCTGCCAAGCTTCGCTCATTTATTTAACTGCTTGATTTCTTTTCTCATGTTTGTGTTTATTTCTTCATAAAACAACGTATCATGATCATTCAAACTGCATGCTAGTGGTTGTATAGCAGTAGAGATTTATAAAGATGGATCAAGTGTGAGTGATAAAAAAAAAAATTCTACCCAGTGATACTGATCTTGAATGAAATGACATTTTTGCAGGAAAAACTTGGATATGGGTACTCATTGCCGTGGTAATTTCTGTTCTTGTGCTCATTGTCGGCATCTTTTGCGGTCTACGAATGAAAAAGAGAAGATTAGAAGGTATTTTTCTTATAATAGATGAGCACAATGAATACGCAATTCGATAGTAAGTTGGGCTAAAACTATTGTATGCAGGAGAGGAGAAGAAGAGGCAAAAACTATTGTACTTACAGGAATTGATGAGTTCGGATAGCTTCAACAACCTACGTGACATAGAAGGCAATGGAACAGAAGGCCGCCATGACTTGAAGATACTTAGCTTTTCATCCATTGTTGAGGCTACAAATAACTTCTCGCCAGAAAATAAGCTTGGACAGGGTGGTTTTGGACCTGTTTACAAGGTAACATCACATCCTATTAAATAAGAAGTTATTGGTCCCCGTCCAATATTTAAGGAAATCATCCATACAACAATTTAAACAGGGAAAGTTACATGAGGGTCGAGAAATTGCAGTCAAGAGACTTTCAAGAACATCGGGCCAAGGGCTCGTGGAATTCAGGAATGAACTCATACTTATTGCTAAACTCCAGCACAAGAATCTTGTTCGGGTTTTGGGTTGCTGCATTCTTGAAGACGAAAAGATGTTAGTTTATGAATATTTGCCAAACAAGAGCCTGGATACGTTCATTTTCGGTTTGTAACACTTCTAGTATTTTCTATATTAGTTAATTTACAATAGTAGTTCGACGACCTCTGCTCTGTTAAGTACTTATAAATTTTGAGTTTATTTTGGAACAGATTCTACTAAGGGGGAGCTCCTAGACTGGAAGTTACGTATCAATATCATAGATGGGGTTGCTCAAGGACTTCTTTACCTCCATAAATACTCGAGAATGAGAGTGATACATAGAGATTTGAAAGCTAGCAATGTGTTGTTAGATGAAAACATGAACGCAAAGATATCTGATTTTGGCATGGCAAGAATTTTCAAGCAGAACGAGATAGAAGGGATTACTAACAGAGTTGTCGGAACTTAGTAAGTAAAAAATCTCTCTTTACTGTGTGGTTGTTTGAAGTCTTATGGTCTTGTCACACTGAAGTTGTTCCTTCAATTTATGCGATACAGTGGTTACATGTCTCCGGAATATGCCATGGAAGGAACTTTCTCAGAGAAATCTGATGTCTTCAGTTTTGGGGTCTTAATCCTGGAAGTTGTTAGTGGCAGAAAAAATACTAGCTTCTACGACGTTGATAACGGTCCGCTCAACCTGATTGGCTACGTGAGTTTGTCTAACTGATCCCCTTTTCTAGATTTTGTGACCATTTAAATGCATACAAATGAAAATGGTATTTCCTCAGGCATGGGAGCTGTGGAAACAGGGGACTGCATTGGAGTTGAAGGATCCAACACTCGGTGATTCCTGTGCCAAAAATGAATTTATGAGAATCATTCATGTTGGTCTTTTATGCGTTCAAGAAGGTGCAACAGATAGGCCGACAATGTCCGACGTTATTTCGATGCTTAGTAACGAAACGATGGTTTTGCCTGCTCCGACAAGACCAGCTTTCTTTACTGGAAGAAATGTTCTTCACACAACACCACCGAAGGAAGGGAGCCAAAAGATTGTTCGAGGAATAGTTTGACCATTTCTATAATGGACCCACGATAGCGAGATTAATATTTTTTGTGCTTCGATTATTTTACAAGGACCCCAAAATTTTCTACATTGTTTGATTATCGTTATACGTACGAGGTCGGATTAGGAAAGGGTTGGTAATGAGAAGGGATTAGTAATAAGGAAGTCAATTCCATTTGGATGGTTGTTTTGCTTTGTGTTTAATATTTATTGTACTATAGGATAGGATTGAATTGAAGGTATTTATTTCCATTTTGACCCTCAGGAGAATTTGATAGTAAAAAATGCTCTATGCAACTGATAGAAAAAAAAAACGTGGACTCAGAAAATGGAACAACCAAACCATTTGTGAACTTCCATTTGGGAATAATGTTGTGCTCATTAAAATTATAACAAATACAGTCCAAGTTCTCAAATTGGTTAGAAATAATGTTGTGCTCATTAAAATTTGAAAATTAGAATAAAAATTAATGTAAATTAAAAAGAATATTTTTTGGGGGACAAAATTAAAAGAATATTATCCAACTACTAAGCAACATTTAGGGCAAAATCTGAACGAAGAAAGAAAACTAGAAAATCAAATCCCAGTCTCACATTCAACCCCTCCTATGAATGGAACTTATTCTTTTGAGAGCTATTGAAGATAAAATCTCAGGTGTTGCGGGGGGGAAAAACTTTCGACATTTTACGCCCAAACAAACGGAGCCAAACTACAAGTGTTTTCATCAACCGGATCAAGATTTTCATAGCCGTTCAATGATCCTTCAACAACTGGAGCGTGGAGGCGCAACTGATTGCCAGATTCATATCTATTATCCACTAACCCAATCAAACCTTCAACCAGAGGAAGAGGTTGCGAATCAATCGCAGCTGTTGGAAAAAATTGTCGGGTACAATCATCGCATTCTTCATCACTCTGATCAGAAGGTCTATAGCAATTCAACGGCTGCACGTACAACGGATAATAAGACCACCCACAAGCAGTCGAGTGAACTTCTTGCAATGGGCCCAATTGAGCGTAATCGTTAGGTGACACAATTGATTTCCCCTGCTGTGGATTACTCTGCTCGTAGTTCATCACATTCAGTACCTCAATTCTACGTTCCATTGCTCGTAATTTCGATTCCAAATCACTCAAGAAAGTACCCAATACTTCTCTTGACAAACCACAAAGCCAATCGTCTTTCCAACCCGATAAAAATTCGTCCAAATTAATTTTCTCACCAGTAAATTCAGAGGGTTGAGGCGATTTCTTGCCCATGCGCTCTTTATACCTATCAATGATCGATTTCACTTCAGCGGGATTTTCTGGCCAAGTATCGACCTTTCCGTTTGGGCAAACAATGACAGTGCACGCAGTGATTCCACACAGAATCGATAGCTCCCTTGTTTTCTTCTTGATGGAGCCTTTTCTGTTCGCGTATGCTCGGCTTTTGTTGATTTCGTTTCGATTGAGGGGATTCGTTTGTAGTGGACTAGGACCCTCCACGACCGCTTTCACCATTGTTTGTTTTTTTCTTTTTCTGGGTTGAAACTTGAAAGATGATTACTAAACAAGTTACTGAAATTCAGTGGGATTTTCTTGAGGCGACAGAGGAAGAGCAACGCTTGGTGTAAATAGAGAGGCAGAGATTTAGTAATCTGGATAAGGAAGCACTCCGTTGCCAGAAACAAATCGGTTTTGGGAAGATTTGTACCTTGCTAGGAAAATGGAAACAGAAACCTTGTTATTGTTTCGAAATAAGAAACAGAAACCTTGAGGTAATTAATTCAACCCAGATAGTTACGGAAACTCCTAAAAGCAAACCAATTTTTATCTCAACTCACTTCCTAAAAGGGTGTGGTTGTTATGGGATTATGTGCCATTTCAATTCTATAGGGCATCTCCAACTCGGAGGAAGGGTAGGGTGCACATAAACCAGACCGGGCCGGGCTTATACTAAATAAAACGAGATTTGTACATTCTTAAGCCCGGCCGGGCTTCATTTAATATGCCCAAGCCAAGCCCAATTAAAATTTTAATTTCTCAAGCCCGTCCAACAAGCGCATTTATTTTTCTAAAGCATAGTATCACAAACGTAAATTAGTCAGCCATAACAATTACAATACGAATATTATTTAAATAAGCATTGAACTCTTGAATAAGAGACAAGGAGAACTTACTGAATAAGGGGAGATGAGAAGATGCGCATCTTCATCAAAGTAAACAACCCTAAACAGTTAGGTTCTAGCTGTAAAATATAATATTAAAATAAAAATATTATTTATATCGGGCCAGGCCGGGCTGAGGCCCAATTAGAAAACGGCTTTAAAATCTCAACCCAACCCAACCCTATAGGCCTAAATATCTATCACAAACCCAAAAAAAATCGGACTGAATTGGGCGGGCTTGGTGGGCTCCCAGGGCGGTGTGCACCCCTAAGGAAGGGACCGGTAGTGCACTAACAGCTCGTTTGGATGAGGTACAAGGGGGCCTGACTATTCAATCCGGGGGGATGAGAGTTTAGCCCGTGATTTGGCACCAAAAACGCCCCCCCGACTAAATAGCCGCCGGCTAATTAGCCAGGGGGAGGCCGGACTAAATACAAGCAGGGGGGGTGCTTGTATTTAGTCCGGCTCCTCATCCGGGACCAAATGACGAGCATACCCCTCTGTTTCAAGCACAACAACAAGCACAAACACCATTTTTCTAACAAGTTTCTAGCAAAAAATTCTCAAATTTTTCAGATCTAGGAATTTTGAAAAAATACAAGCGATCGATTAGGAAAAAAAAAATGCATATCTGGGTGAAATTGTTGACCACCGCCATCACCATCGCCACTTTTTCCGTCGGATTGGCCGTTGTTGCGGTCGGATTGGCCGTTGTCGCCGGCTCTGGACTTCTGGGTTCTTCAGCAGGAGGAAGAACGAAGAAGAAGAAGAGAGAGAGAGAGAGAGAGAGAGAGAAGAAAGTAGATAGAAAAAACAAAAAACAAAAAACAAAAAAGAAAAAAGAAGTGGCTGGGAATGGAATGAGAAACAAAGTGGCCCTGCCACTTGTCGTTTATTTAACATGCAATTTGTTTTTTTTTTTTTTTTTTTTTACCACCAACTTGTACACAATTTTGCCAAAAAAAAAAAAACTTTTAATATGCAACAAGTTTTGAATATTTAATAATTTTAATTTATATAAAAAAATTACTAGGACTTATTATAGCTTATTTTTTATTAAGTATAACAAATTAATTATTTTTTGAAATTATTATATAATTTATTTAATTAATAATCTAATTTGGGCTTTTGAAAGGACAAAATAGTCATTTGACTGATTTTTACATCATCCACCCTCCTTATCTCCCTTTTTTATCCCTCATCCAAACTATCGACTATTTAATCCCTCTTTCTTATCTGTGGGTCCACCCTTCTTATTTAATCCCCCTGACTATTTTATCACCCCTTACTATTTAATCCCTCCAAAACTAATACGTCATCCAAACGGCCCGTAAGAGAATCTCCACTCCTTACCCAAATCCTACATAAAACTCAAATTTGAGTAAAAAAACCACCAAAAATCTCACTCTACTCCTTCACCAAATTTGATATTATTCAAATTCTTTACTAAAGTTGGTGAGAACCAAATTAACATCAAATTTTGAAGGCCATTTTCTCCTCAAATTTACAACAATGTCATTAATGAGGCTTTTACTCAAATTTATGCCTAGATTTTCTTTTTCCATTGGAGTGCTCCATACCAAAACAAGTTTTTACTCAAATTTGGGTAAAAATCTAAGTAAGGGGTGGAGATGTTCTAATACAATATGGGTTGTAGTACATCTATTGAATCTTTGAGATTTCAGCATCATAATTTGAACTGTTCATTTTTCAAAAGTCGTTGGCAATTAAATATGAGTGCACAAAAAACTAAATGAATCCGAGTAGCCTTATTATCAGACAATAATTATAATTATTTTTAAAAAGAGGGTGAGAATAACTCACCCAATAAAGTGTAGGATGAATTTCTCTTGCTTCCTGTGATTGTACTTCAAGTATTCAATATATATTAATCTTGAATATTTGATCAATATTGTGATCACAATCTCTACAAAAAGATCGTTTGTAGTCATAATAACAATATTTTAAAAGGGTCCAATCATGTAGTGCGTTTGTTACACTACAAGGACCTAGGGAACTTGGATGTCACTATTTCTCCATATTTTAGAAGAAAGCTCCAGTCCGACCCTCACTTCATTTCTTCCTCCATTTAGGATGATGAAATTCAATATGAAGTCTAGAAAAATTATGGAAGATGTCCTCCAAATCCCCCTTTTACTAATCCAAAAAGCATAACTCTATTTTATATGTTTATTTTTTATATAAGTGGCACCATTCAAAAGATATGCTTGACCGAAATCCTATACCTAATTTAATGGGTTGCCCCAAGCGTAGGGCGGAGACCGGTGTAGCATAATACCCGGTAAGACCGGAATCGAATCCACAGAGAAGGTGAAAAGTGCTTACTAAAAACTCGGGTTGCTAATGTTTAACACGGCTCTTAGGTAGTCACCCTTGTGATTTGATTGGTGAATTAATTAACCTAAGAGAAAAACTGATTTTAATTAAATTATTTAAAAGAAAGTACGGTCGTAGGGTTCATAACACGGTGACCAGGTCCAGACAGTTTCGCTCCGTTCGGTGTTCTAAAAACGTTTGATTTTAGAGAGAAAAAGGTACCCCGAAAGATGCGAATCCTCGTGGTCGCCGTTTACCCATGTACAGCGAAGAACGAGTTTTGGTCCCCCGTTCCCCGCGTTACCTGGGCTCCGACAATGCCCGGATTCGTCCACGGAAGTTCTTTAATAACCTAAAATTGCTTGTCCGTTTATTAATTCTGAAAACAGGAGCGAGAACATACCCAGCCCTGGCCACGGCGTGTTAATCACCCCGCGACCATACCTATGGAACTACTCACTCATATTGAACAGAACAACTAAAAGAATTCCGAAATTAAACATGCTATTAAACTAGAATAAGAATTAAAACAAAGATTCGAGTCTCAGAACGCGGACAAACTCCCGCGAACTGAGATTAATGTAAAGAAGACAGAGAATTACCAAAGCGATGCGAGAATCAGCGAATAAAACTGTAAAACTTCAATGGAAAAGTAACCCGGAAAGTAGAATCTCCAAAGGAAAAGTCGGCTCCTAATTGGAAGAAAAACAAAGTAAAGTTGGAACCCTAATTCTACCTCAAAACGAGGTATTTATCCCTTCCCCGAAGTCAAACATGTGACAAAGTCAAACGGCCCATTTAGGGCTCTCGGTATCGATACAGGCTTTTAGCCGTATCGATACCCAGACATTCTGTTCGCAGATGATGCCCACGGTATCGATACAGGACAATCCCTGTATCGATACCGAGCCTCCTAAATTGCTCCTCAGCTTGTTTGGTCGTCCTGGCTTGGGTCCCACCGGTTCTCAACATGCCCAATGCCTTGTGTTCACTTTACGTGCTTTTTCCGACCTGTTCCCCACAAAATAATCACAAACACCAAAAACAAAAGACAACACCGCATCAAGTGGAAAATGGAATAAATCGCGCCTCTAATGCGCTAATTCGCCCTACTTAGGCGCTTATATCTTGAGATATTGCGCGCCTATCACACCCCCCAACTTGAAGGTTGCTAGTCCCGAGCAACGAAAAGAATAAAACAAATAAATAAAAGGATAGATCTTTTAAACCCCGGGCGGCCCCGTAGGGACGAGTGAAGTCTCGTGAGGGTTTTCAGCAGTGATAACCCACAAAACACAAAGGACTCGGACATTTGAATGCAACTCAACCCAATCAATAGCTTCTCGAAACACTACAGTGACTGTCAAGAAAAGTCAAAGACAAGACATTTCATCCATGGACAAAGTTAAACAAGTGAACTTCGCAGCAAACTTAGCACAAAAATTAATCCTCTCACCTACGATCGGATAGGGATTTATCACGTAACATGCGTGTAAGTGAGAATCACACATAGAAATTCACCAATCCCGAAAACAGTTCACACAATATCAATAGCCCGGTGTGTCTCTAAAACTCACCCCTTCCCCTAATGATTAATCTTTTTCTTTTTCTTTTCTTTTTTTTTCTCTTGTGGTCGTGCAATGCCTGGATCTGTCGGGCTTTCTAGTTGACCCATGTAACGAGCTTTAGGTCGGTCATCCCCAAGCCAGATGGCCTTAGGGTACCAGGTTTAAAGAGACCCCTCAGACTTAATTGCTCGAGTAAAAAAGGCTTTAAGGAGAGACCCAAACTAACCACATTTAACCAATGCCTTCACAAGGTCTATCCATCTTGTAGTGCGAACAATACGGTGGGAGCAAACCCCGATTGCCCGAATACTCAATGAACGCCCGGATAAGCAATACCAATTTAGTGCACAATGTAGGAAAGGGGTTCCAATTAGCCCGTGGGCGCAATCAACTAACACCGAAATATCAATAATATGTAAACCAAATTCAAGGCTAGTGAATGCTCAGAGTGGGACAGTGCGCGTGAAAAGCATGAACTCAAGTGATGAAACACTATCCAACTATAGATGATATGGCTAACTGAGTGCTTCCTAAACATCATGTTCACGAGCTTAAGTCTATTCATGAAATCGTATCGAGACTCCGACTCGCACAACAACCACTAGCGCTAATTAATGGCCATCAACCAAGAATAGTTACACCCAAGCATCCCAAATTCCTTTTTTTTTTTTTTTTTTGTTAAAAACTTGTACGAAGTACACCCTCCCCCCAACTTAGAACATGCTATGTCCTCAGAGCATGAAGACAATAAGAAAAGAAAGAACAAGAGAGAGAGATGGACCATCGGATGGCAGCCAACCATCATGACCCCGGCCGATGTATGGGGAATTTGCTGTCACCGTCGCGTGTCGTCATCAGAACTGCTTCCAAGATCCGCTCCTTCGGACCTAATGAGATCCACAGCTAGTCACACAGAGCCGCGCCAAAGCTTTATCGGACTTACAACCGCCACACTTAGTGGCACCCCTGCTTGAGGCCCCTGAATGCCTCACTCACTCCGGCGGAGAGGCCCAAACTACCAAGGCTGGTGTGGTAGCATGCTCGTCCTGCAAAAGACTTAAGAACCAACTACCGACTAGGCAACAAATGACATCAGTACTGCCCGCTCGTAGTAGCCGGGCCACAAGGAAAATAAAAAGGAAAAGAAAAATAAAAATAAAATTTAAGAGAGAGAGAGAGAGAGAGAGAGATCTTTGAAACGTGGAATTCGAAAATTAATCAAATCCACAAAGATGAATCCCATGAATGCACCACCCCACGCTAAGCTTTCTGCTAAAAACTGAACTCGGCCAGACCACAAGAAAAGATACTTCGAGTAAAGCAATTGCCGAATTGTTTTAAGAAATTGAAGTGCCTCTAAGTGCTCACGTGAACCCAAATTAATTTCCGAGTTGTGGACATAATTTGCAATAGAAGGAAGATAAACAAAATCGTTATCTTCAACACCAAGGAAATCAATATGTTCCACTACCGTCGACTTCGACTCTTCTACCAAAACCTCATCCGCCAAGTTTGGTTTCTCAAGTAATTCCTCCTTAACAAAGTCTTGGTCCCCAAAAATAAGAGACTCACTCTCAAACCCATACTTCCTATCTTGCTCGTCCATTAAGGACTGCAAATAATCAAGCTCAGCTCCCACTCCTCAACAATGGGAGATTTTTCTATCGGCCCATCACACGGAGGGCAGTGAGCTCCTCGTTCTCTAGATTCATAGGAGCGCAAAAGGAAAACATATGCAGCGCGGATCAACAGTGGGAGATACATGAGAGGGGGATCGACCTTTACATTAGACTCAAGGGTGAAACATTGAGCAGTTAGCTCCTCATCCCCTCCAAATTCAGAGGACTGTGGTAAGACCAAGTCAATCTTCTCAACATCGTTAACCAGACCTACTTCCTCTTCCCTAGAAGTAAACTCCTCATTCCCTCCAAACTCGGAAGGTTCCTCTAAACGATCATCAACCCGTCCCTCAATGAGAAGTGGGTCGACTTCCTCTCTTCTATTGACTTGAGGCGGAGAAGGAAATGCCTCCCAATCCTGTTGGATTTGTCCCACTGCCTCTGTGAGTTGAGTCAACTGGGACCTAAGGTTCTCAATTTCTTGGGTGGTTTCCGCGGTGAGGGTCATCTGCGATCGCACAATAGTTTGTACCATCTCCTCAAGCTCCTCATCATGAGGGGGATAAGTCAGCTCTGGGGGTGGGCCAGTAAAATAAGGATCAAACCCTTGCGGGTCTTGGAAAAGAGAGCCAAATTGGGGCATGTGATCCTGGGCAGGTTCGAACGACTGTATTTCTTGCAGAGGCAAAGGCAGTGCCTGTGGTGGCATTGGGGGTTCGGAATACCACCCTGAAAAAGATGGGTGGTGGGACCACCCTAGCTCGTACGTATTTGGATATGGATCCCACCGCTGATTAATAACACTCTCCCTAGCCTGATTATTTTGATAAGCTTCCTTGTATGCATAAAAAGCGGAGCAAGTATACACAGAATGCCCCCAACACTCACACATCTCACAGAATTCTTCCATTCTCACCTCGTTCACCCAGTTGTTTCCCTATTACTTTTTTTTTTTTTTTTTAATGAAGAAAGATAAAATTAAAACTAAAATTCAAAAGACACTAACGACCCGAATTTTCAACACCTCTTGCCTTCCCCGGCAACGGCGCCAAAAATGCTTGACCGAAATCCTATACCTAATTTAATGGGTTGCCCCAAGCGTAGGGCGGAGACCGGTGTAGCATAATACCCGGTAAGACCGGAATCGAATCCACAGAGAAGGTGGAAAGTGCTTACTAAAAACTCGGGTTGCTAATGTTTAACACGGCTCTTAGGTAGCCACCCTTGTGATTTGATTGGTGAATTAATTAACCTAAGAGAAAAACTGATTTTAATTAAATTATTTAAAAGAAAGTACGGTCGTAGGGTTCATAACACGGTGACCAGGTCCAGACAGTTTCGCTCCGTTCGGTGTTCTAAAAACGTTTGATTTTAGAGAGAAAAAGGTACCCCGAAAGATGCGAATCCTCGTGGTCGCCGTTTACCCATGTCCAGCGAAGAACGAGTTTTGCTCCCCCGTTCCCCGCGTTACCTGGGCTCCGACAATGCCCGGATTCGTCCACGGAAGTTCTTTAATAACCTAAAATTGCTTGTCCGTTTATTAATTCTGAAAACAGGAGCGAGAACATACCCAGCCCTGGCCACGGCGTGTTAATCACCCCGCGACCATACCTATGGAACTACTCACTCATATTGAACAGAACAACTAAAAGAATTCCAAAATTAAACATGCTATTAAACTAGAATAAGAATTAAAACAAAGATTCGAGTCTCAGAACGCGGACAAACTCCCGCGAACTGAGATTAATGTAAAGAAGACAGAGAATTACCAAAGTGATGCGAGAATCAGCGAATAAAACTGTAAAACTTCAATGGAAAGGTAACCCGGAAAGTAGAATCTCCACAGGAAAAGTCGGCTCCTAATTGGAAGAAAAACAAAGTAAAGTTGGAACCCTAATTTTGCCTCAAAACGAGGTATTTATCCCTTCCCCGAAGTCAAACATGTGACAAAGTCAAACGGCCCATTTAGGGCTCTCGGTATCGATACCCAGACATTCTGTTCGCAGATGATGCCCACGGTATCGATACAGGACAATCCCTGTATCGATACCGAGCCTCCTAAATTGCTCCTCAGCTTGTTTGGTCGTCCTGGCTTGGGTCCCACCGGTTCTCAACATGCCCAATGCCTTGTGTTCACTTTACGTGCTTTTTCCGACCTGTTCCCCACAAAATAATCACAAACACCAAAAACAAAAGACAACACCGCATCAAG
The DNA here is from genome assembly GCA_016920895.1 of Vaccinium myrtillus. Taxonomy (NCBI): domain Eukaryota; kingdom Viridiplantae; phylum Streptophyta; class Magnoliopsida; order Ericales; family Ericaceae; genus Vaccinium; species Vaccinium myrtillus. The sequence goes on from JADGMU010000815.1 coordinate 143,881, forward strand.
TGGAAAATGGAATAAATCGCGCCTCTAATGCGCTAATTCGCCCTACTTAGGCGCTTATATCTTGAGATATTGCGCGCCTATCAAGATATCTACAATACCTTTACACTAGAACCAATCAAATGGAGCCACGTGTAAAAACTATGCAGTTATTAATTTATCAAGTTCGGGCAATCAAATCAAGTCATTTGGTGAAATTAATATTTCTCTCCATGTATAATTATTCCTCTTAAAATAAATAAGAAGGATAATTAACAAGTTATAATTATCTCTTTTACAATAAAAGAATAATAATTAAACAGATAAATATGAAAGAGGTGGAGTTTTTTTTTTTTTTGAACCAAGAGGTGGAGTTTTATCATGACTCTCCATCCCCCATCCCTATAAATAAAGATGTCATGTCTCATATTTTAAAAACACATTCAAGCTCCAGAGCTCTGAAGATCAAAGTCTCAAAACCCTTCAGAATTCCTTCAAGTCATCAACACTTCCCAGCATCCAAGCTCTGAAGATCAAAGCTCCAAAACCCTTAAGAATTCCTTGAAGTCATCAACACACATTCAAGCTTCTATCCAACACAAAAGTTATCAGAGCTCTGAAGATCAAGCCTCCAAAGCCCTTCAGAATCCTTTAAGTTCAGCTCAACCAAAATGCCTCTTCAGATCAAAGCATTAAAGCTCTGAAGAACGCTCAAGCCAAATTCGCAAGACTCGAAATATGTGTGATACAATCCTAACATTTAGATCTCAAGTTTGGAAGGTAAGAAAGGGCAAGTGACATTTGAAACTGTTTCAGAGCTAGCTAGACTCGGGTTTTCGAAAGGACAAGTTTTGATACTTGAAGAAGCGATCATTTGTAAGCTTTGATCGTTGGAAGAAACAAAATGAATACTTGTATGGAGCTTATCAATAGAATAATTCAGTTGGACTGAATGTCATTGTCTTTCTACGCATGTGTGGGTGGCGGAAGGGTTAATTGCGGTGCAAAATATAACCAAAATAGAGTTAAATGGTAGATGTATGAAGAAAGTAATTAATGAAGGAAAATGCTAATAACAACCCATTGAGTTGTGAATAAGGAAAGAAAATGACAAAATAATTCAATTGGACTAAATGTCATTGTCTTTCTACGTATGTGTGGGTGGCAGAAGGGCATATTGCGGTGCAAAATATAACCAAAATAGAGTATGATGGAAGATGTATGAAGAAAGTAATTATGAAGAAAAATGATAATAACAACCCATTGAGTTGTGAATAAGGGAAGAAAATGACAAAAAATACAGTTTTCGATGCACCTTTAGCACTTTTTAAGACACTTTAACTCATCAAAAATTGTGTTTTTTTTTTGTTGTCATCTTCTCACAACAACAATGTTATGGGTACACTACACATGCACACCAAGGTGATGTGGCGGATGAAAGCCTATTTTTTAGGTGGACCACACATTGGACTTCTCCTCATCTGTCATATCACCTTGGTGTGCATATGACATGCATAAGTGGTCCTATTCACAACGCAAATGAGTTGTTGTTAGCATTTTCCATTTATAAAAAGTTCCAATTGAACCCCAAAGAATTGTCGCCGTGGTTAATCGACTCGCCTCTCCAAAACTAAACACCTCAACGTCGCAAGTTCAATTTCCTTCGAGAGCGATTATTCCAAGAATGAGGTAGATATCAATGCGAAAGAGGAAGGAACGATCACCAGTTTCACAATTTGGGGAAGATGATTGTCAATGGATAAAGAAATTTAGGTCCCTCTCTCTCTCTCTCTTACTCTCCTCCTTCTCTCTAGAATACAAATTTTAGGGGGGGGGCACGCGCCTCCTTCTCCTCCACCCCTCCCCCGCCCCTCCCCCGCCCCTCTCTCATACGACATATCTTACTCTCCCTCTCATCCCTTCGCCTGGAACCCTTCAGGTTCGGCCCTCTCTGCCATCATCTTCCATTTCCGTCTCAACCTCACGCCACAGTTCAAACCCCCCCTTTCCTTCTTCTTCACGGCTGAGCTTGGAGATGTTTCGGGGCTGGGCTGGTCTCGAGGGTGCTCGAGTTTGCTGTTCAGCCGAATAAAGATGCCGGATCTGGTGCGGCAGAGTCCGGCAGACCCCTCTCTAGCGGCAGCGACTTCAGTTTCTTCTCCAGGGAGGTTTTTATATCTGGCATTTCCTCCCTTTTCGTCGTCTTTATTTCTGATCGCGGTGACGCTGTTGGCTTGCTTAGGGGTGTGAGCGGTGTAGGCAAGTCAAATTACCGCTGCCGCTCCTCCCCCTATTTGTGGCCGATGGTGTTCGTTGATAAGGTTGAAGGAAGTAGAGTTGGCGATGGTTTTGTCTGGAGTTTTCCTTTTTTGTTTTTGTGTTTTTTGTTTTTTTCCATTGGCCTCTAAAAAAAGATTGCCAATGGATTGGGCTTAGGGATGGTGTTTGGAATGAAGATATGGATATGGGCCATGATAGTAGACAAGGTTAGATAATGGGTAAAGAATTAGAGGCCGGTCCTCAATTTTAGGTTAGTTTTCATCCCAATTTTGAGTATCGTTTTCGAAGTTTGGTCCGAAGCTAGATAGGCACGTAACAAAGACTCTCGTACTTGTTTCATGCTTATTTATTATTTTTCCTTTTTTTATTTGTTTACATTATAAACTTTAAAATGTCATAATGTTTACTATGTCTTTTTTTTAGTAAAATTTATATTTTTGAAATATACTCAACAAGATCTATGAAATAAGATTCAAATTCACTATAAAATTATGTAATGACAAAAAACAAAAAATATTTGCGTGGCGCTAATTTATTCCCAAGCCTAATTTCTGGGGCTGGCTTGTGAAAACCTCTTAGATAAGTGCCCGGTGGTCTCTCTAATGGAGGCCCATAATCCAACTAATATGGTAAAAAACGAGGAAGATAAAAGAATATTTAACCTACCAGCATAAAACTGTTTATGAACAACTGCTTGAATTAAGTCCTTTTTGGTCTTTTTATTTTTATTCCTCGCGGGCATCTTTGAAAACATGTTTTAAACACATTGAATAGTTGTGATCATCAAATTATGACAGGGAGAGGGGAGGTCTGCACCGTGGCAAAGTAAGGAATACTTGATCTTTCGCGCGTGTGTATATATGTGTGTGTAGAGAGAGAGAGAGAGTATAAAATTATAATTTTGTTTCTTGATACTAGGCTCACAATAAGAACAAAAAAAAAAAAACACGAACTCCAATTTACTTTTTACATTTTTGTTGAAACATTTACACATACTTTTATACGTTTTTACGCATTTAAACACGTTCTTTAAACCTTAACACAAACTCACTGAACTTATTTTAGCATTTCCTTGTTTTCATCGCAAAGGGCAAGGCTCCACGGCTAGATTTATTTCTATAAACTATTGTACATGCTTGTCACATGTTTTCACGTAGCTTTCCTTTCGAGTTCTAAAGCACCGCTAGATTTCTCCGTTTGAAGCTTCCAACTTTGCTTTTCACATGTTTTCATATTTTTTTTCTCTCTGACAATGACTGTTTAATGGGCACAGGGTGCATAACGGATTTGGGGAGGTGCTGTGCACTTGGGTGTTTTGCACCTCTCGGCTATCCGATTGTGTTTTGGACGGCCCAGCTGTGTTCGACAATTTTAAATTAATTTTGATTTATTTTTATCGATAAAAAATCAAACACATCTGGACTATCCAAAACACAATCGGATGGCCGAGAGACGCACAACACGGTACAAAGCACCTAGGTGCACAACACCCACCCCTTGTCCGTGCGTAACAGGCCCACGGATAAGAGATTTGCTGTGTGAGAGATCACCGATCGGGTATGTCTGCCTAGACGGCCCGGATTTTGGGAATCCCACACGAATCTAGTAGTATTAAAAGGGGACCTTTTACATTTTTAAGAAATATAAAATTCTACAAGATACATCTAAAAATTTAAAAATGAAAAAGGTGAAACCAAAAAGTTATTTGCCATTATAATAAAGAAAATGATAACCTCCACCTAATATGTGAAAAATAATAGTAAGTAGAAATTGTTAGATATCCGAGAAAAGTGTATATTGATATTCGTAAAATGGGTATTGATATCCGAACAAATTTGTCATGATATGCATATTATCTTCCACCTATTACGTGGACGTTAGAAGGATCCTTATAATAATTCCAGCGTTAGAAGGACCTTATAATAATTCTTGGACTAATTTTATCGTTATAATGGGGTACTACATAATCCAGGTGGAGGTGGGATTGAGCAACTCTAGAAATTTTTAACACAAAGTTCAAGAATTGCCTAAACTCAACTATCCCAACTTTCTTTTAAACAACCTCTATTATTATTATTATTATTAACCAGTAGTATAAACACAAAACTTCATATAGTAGTACAAATTGTGCGATTAGAAGACATAAAAATACATAAAATTTTACAATTGTTCTTGATGAAATATAACATTTTGAGCCAAAATGGACGCATAAATCTATTAATATACAACAAAAAGAAATTGTGACGAATAGGTTGGCATGTGTCTTTTTTTCGACATATTCTCTTCTGTTGGGAGATGTCGAGTCGACTATCATTCAGAGAAAAGTCATAATACGATGCTGGTACCAATAAATAATTATTTTCTCTCTCTTTTTTCAATTTTTTTGGGTCATTAGGAATGTGTACCTTGTTTGAGCTAATTTATTAGGCGTTCAATGATGAATTATGTTAACCGATGGGTGTTCAAAATATAGGGCTGAGTATTCAAATATAGCCTCAAATAAGATTACCACTTCTAAATTTTTTATTGAGATATTCACTTGACCACTCACCAAAGGGTGAAGCCGCCTACGGATTGAGTGGGATTATAAGGAACGTATGGGAAACTCATTTTGATGAGTTATGAAAGATTATATACATAAATAAACCCAAATATTCCCGAGGCATTAAGACAAAAATTAGAAAATGCCATGGAAATTTACAAAAATGCCCTCTCTCATATTCCGGAAGTAATCCCGGGTTAGTCAAATATGGAATTGAAAAGAATTAATACTGCAATAAATAGTCAAGTAAATACCAATACCAAGACTGATTATTCAATCTATTTTAACCTGCGAATCAAACTGGCATTAAAAGCCTATTTTTGGCGGTATTTTTAGGATCTTAGTCAATGGCTTCTTGTGCCTTACTTTGTTCATGGGTTGTGTCTACAAAACTAGACATGTAGGGCTCATTTGGTTGAGGGATGAGGTTCTGAGAAGGCCGCATGACTCATCACCCTCCCCTTATCCCAGTCCAACGATTACATTCATAGTTTGGGAGCAGTAAAAGGAGGCCGGATTACATAATTATCCCCCTTTCCTTAATCCGGTCCAATCCATCCTAGGCTGGATTAGGTTTGTCAATGGCCCGGATTGGATCCGAATCCGAAGTTCCTTAAATCCGATCCGAATCCGAACTCGCTAAATCTGAATTCCAAATACCGGATATCCAATCCGGATTGGAAATCCGATAGCGAGCAGTAAAAGGAACCCTGTGATCAAGTAACAGATGAAAATAATGCAATTAGTTGAAACAGCGAATGGATTTTTTTGTTCTCTCCAGGAACAAAAAGGGTTGGACCACAAATTTCGTCTCACATCCAATCGGACCGGCATATTACTACTAGTATTTTGTACCCACGAGGGAGACAGGCAACCACACGTGATCCTCGCCATACAGTGGTGGTTGGCTCGTGTGACGTGCCATAACTCTATACGTTGATATAGAGTTACAATTATATAGTACTTAATATCCACATTTGCAAATATTTTATTTTATAATCCGATGAACATGTCAGCTTACGCGTATCTCAATTAAATTTGAAACCAGAAGTTAATGATTGAAAGAATCTCAAATGGTTTCAAGGTTTGAAATGTTTGACTTCCGTAATAATAGAACATGGGACCTCATGAAGGAGAATTTATGTCATTTACGTAACCACCCTTCGCGTTTCAATTGTTATTATTAATTGGTAACATAAAGTGTAACATCAACCTCATATGCAATTATTAGAACAAAATAACTAAGAAGTAATGGTAGCTCTATTTTCCCCCTTTTTTTTTTTTTTTGTCTTTTTTACGTTGATTGGAGCGTGAAACTTGCAGGGAGTGTTCATAATTTATAATATCCTCCACATGCCATTGTTGATAAAGTGTCGCATCAATCTCCTATACAATGGCTTTTTTCACAACTCTCAGGTATCGGATCAAATTACATGCAACTCAATTAATTTTTACGGGCTAATTTTACCGTCCATTACCCGGACCTTAATTAAAGTGAAAGCAAAGCTTCATATAGACTGGTCCAAAAAAAGTTGATAGAATTTAATATATTTTGAACCTAATTATTTAAAATGGAGCAAATCCGTAAGTTTCATGCCTGCCTCCTGTGCAATGGTTATGTGCAAAGCTACAAATACAATTATTATAGAGTATCGTGATTCATGAAAGCTAACTACCGCAACTAAATTAAAGTGAAGGGTACAAAACTTAAGAAGTTGATAAATTCTAGTAGTAATTTTTAGCATCTCTTTCATAAGATTTTGACGTTACTTAAATAGGGGTCATGTAACATATAGATATACACTTAAGTCCCCTTGGTAGTGGGTTTGAATACTTAAGTTCTCATCATGACATTTTTAAAAAGGAAAAAGTTACACACCCCTATAAAAGTTACGAATTTTTTGTAAAAGTTACGATTTTTTTTATAAAAGTTACGAGACACACCAAAATGTTACGAATCATAGAAAATGTTACGAATCATATTGCCAAAAAGTTACGAAAAACTAAAAAAAGTTACGATTGTTGATGAGGTGGCACAATCTGGAACATACAATAGGTGCATATGGTACACCCAAATAAGGGGTGTGTATTGTAGCCATTTCCTTTTAAAAATCCAACAACAAGCTTACTTATACAAAACACATGCATTTTCCAATATACCTAATTAAAGCATGCATAAGTCTATATTCAAAACCCATAAACCTACTTTGTCTCCTCAAAACCCATAAACCTATTTAAGTTATTCAGCTGCATTCCACTTGTACAAGTCCCTAATTGGGTTCAACCAGCTCGCCTTTATCATGCCTAAATTACATTAGATTCGTGCGCTTACAAGTACATTTAAATAACACAACAACTTATACTAAAAACTTTGACGAGTAAAAGCATAAGGTACAAGGATATTACATCAGCTATGGCCCAACCTTTCCACGTACCGAATATTACTTATGTGGTTGATCATACAAAAAGAAATACACACAAACTCGTATTAGCCACTTGTCTAGCACCCGTCGTCACAAAAGAATAGTTAAATTTTTTTTTTACAGATCCCAAGACGCGGCATTTTCCGGACTGTATGGAGCCGGTCGATCAAATTTAAAAACTGTTCTAAAACCTCCCAAACTCTCAAGAAAAGATACAAAGGAGGATAGGAGGTCTGGATTGGGCAGCATTGGTTGTGTCTTCTTGGCGCTGTTAAGTCCTCAATTTCTGTTGCAACAGGGGGACTGGTGGAAGCAGGGATTGAGACACTGGAGCTTGGGCTGGAAATATTGTCTTCAATATGACTGACATTGTCAACTTCGGACTCCACAAATTTTGGTTGTATGATAAAAAAACTAATACTAGGAATAGCTATTTTTGTTAATTTTGTGTTCAATATGATTTTTAGTTGAAACTGCCAACTCCACAAAACATTTGTTAAGTATCAAACAATTATCAAACTTAAATTGTAAAGACTAAAAAGCAACTGATAAACTCTAGATTTTTTGACCTAGTAAACTTTCATGTATTTTGTTTGGGAATAACTATTGTCAAGTTGTTGTCTTCAATGTTACACTCATAAGTCATAACCAAGGTGTCAAGTTTGAATTCTCAAGGGTATTTGTGATATTTTAAATACTAAATATTTTTTTGGAGCAAATGTACTTACGTATAATTTTTATTCTGAAGTTGTGGCAGAGTTATTGTTTCTGAGGAGATTTTGTTGGAAATTATCAAAATAAATGGGTTTTTATTTGGGGTTTTATCAAAATATTCCTTGTGCCTTTTAGAAAGTTTTTTTTGTTGTGTTTTGGTTTTGTCCCACATTGGCTAGTGAGGAAAAGTTTGAGTGGTTTATATATGGGAACATTCCTATAATGTTCACATAGCGTAGCCGCCGGTAATGGAACACACTCATACGCACCCGCGCGTGCGTGAGCGTGGCAGTGGTGTGGACGGTCGACCTCCCACGCCGGTTTTGTTTGAAAATAGAGTCGCCATCCGGGTTTTTGGAAAATGACTTAGAACCCGAGAAACCGTTTTGAAAAATGATTGAGAGAATGATTTAGAAAACAATTTGAAAACCAGAGATTCGTTTTGGATTCGGGAGCCAGGTTACGAACAGGGAAGGGTTTTAATGCACCCCGCTCACCCGATTAAAATCGGTCTTTACTAAACATTTGTGGGATTTTTAGAAAATGTTTTAATGCCGAACTTTATTCAAATGAGCAGTTTTATCAAGCAAAGCAGACGATAATAATAAAAACAAGTAAACAATAATACGAATTATAACAACAAGCAAGTTAATCAATCAAAGATTCAAACTGCTGTACAGAAGAATTAATTCAAAATTTATGGTTTTGCAAAAGAGTACCGTGCGGCATACTAAGTATACCGTACAATACATAAAGTGTGCCATGCAGCACTGTTTATCACTTTAACGGTCGAATTTTCAAAAATGTGTCGTACGGCACTCCAAGTGTACCGTGCGGTACAGGGGGAGTGCCGTGCGGCACTGTTTACTTCACAACAGTTTGAAATTTTGATTTTTCGAAATGATTAAATAGAAACACATACAAGGCATGAAACATGGTTAAAAACAGATTATTTTGAATGAGAAAATAATGTACTTAGATAAGGAATGTTCGTTCTCACTAAATTGCCCCGTATGAGGCGATATTTTCACCGTACGACGCAACCGGGAGGCATATAAGCTAAACGATTTTTACTATAATATGGGTGTACCGAATGCGGAGACAATATCGATCATCATCCCACACTCGGCACCCCTCCCCTCAGGGTACCAAAGTTGTGAATTTTGGCGAAACAGAATTATACCTCGGTTCGGAACTCACGGATTGAAACTCTTTTGAAACCTTCTGAACTTGATTTGAACTCCCTTTGGCCTCTAACTTCAATCAGGTATTGTTGCAGAGAGGGTTGATGGCTTTGAACTTGAGCAAACTTGGAATGACGACCTCACGGCTTTGGAACCGAAAACAGAGGATTGGGTTTTTTGATTGGGATTTGCTTTGGAGGGGATTGGGCTGATTTTCTGGAGATTAGAGGCAGCAATGAAGATGATTGACAATAAGAATGACGTTTTAATTCAAGGGTGAAGTTTCATGATTTTTCTTTTACCCTTTTTTTTTCCGATCCTTTTCTCATCCGAAATCGGTCGGGATTTATAGGCGTAGGAATCCTCTTGGTCACTACGTAAACTTGGTCTCCACTCAAGTAATCATGGCTATGAGGTAGTCTCTTCTGCTTGCAAGAAATCATCATGAAGATGGGGATCCGAATGTCAACAATTCGAGCTGCTGGAAGCTCTGCAAAGTGACAGTGCCGTACGGCACACCAACTGTGTCGTGCGGCACACTTCCACCGCCAAAATTCAAAAGAATGCCGTACGTGACTTGGGCTGTGTTGTGCGTGAGAGATGAGTACCGTACGGTACTGTTGACTGAGTTGACTTGAAGAGCTTCAATCCGAGAGACTTTCCGGGTATTTCTTTTTCATCATGGGGGATTAAAATGTGTATGAGAGTTTCATTTTGGGGTATCTACAAGTGGGTTGTGTGGCGCTTTGATGGCGCACTTTGCACTTAGCACGTAGGCGCCCTTTCTTATTGCCACTTGGCGGTAAGGTGTCGCTGACGTGGCGTACGGGTCGGAACGGTTTGGTATCGATACTACTGAAACTGGGTATCAATACCTTTGGGTTATATCGCGAACAGAATGTTTCTGTATCAATACCCCGGTTTGGGGTATCAATACCAGCGGGCTATCTCACGAACATAATGTCACTGTATAAATGCCCAGATTTGGGGTATCAATACCAGCGCGTCTGCGCGCGGATTTCAAACATTGGTTCGTGAACGGATGCAACTCAAAACAGAGAGTTATGACCCAAACTCAAGTCTATTCACTAAGGGGCGTGTCCTAAAGTGAAAAGGTACATTTGAGTCTATAAATAACACCCAAATTACATTCATTTTACACCGAATTCTAGCCTTGTTACTCTGCCAAAATATCTACAGATCGCTTTCTAGGTTTGCTGTACCGTTACTCTGCAGAAACGGTGCCAACAATTCCTTGGTTCATTTGATCACAAATTCAACTCGGTATTCTGTCTGTCCTTTGTTTGTGCGGACGCAGGTAGAAGATCATTGAATTGATCGGGCTTCGTTGTATCCTCGGACAGATTCGCTATCAACCCGGTGCACACCAAATGGTGGGGGCGAATACTGTTTTCGGAAAACGACATAGTAACGTGCCTTGAAGCAAGTTCCATCATCAAGACGTTCAGTTTCTCGAAGACTCCCAGTTTTTTGCACCAACAGATTTATTTTGTTTGGTGAACATTTTGATAAGGGGTAGGTGACATTAATATATATTGTTATCTTTGGCAAGAGAGAAATGGGTGGAATATTTAATAGGTTTGGTGGCTGCCATTACTATTGGCATTGAATATGTAGAGCGGATGTTGGTATATGAAGTTGATTTCCTATTGAAAAAAGAGGAACCAAATACATACAGTTTAGGGCCACGAGTTGGAGTGTTGAGATCGACAATGATTCTAAGTCAGATCATTATGAGATTTTAGGATATTATTCTTGATCAGCCCCGATCATCATTTGAGGTAATTCGGAGAGTATACGATATACTTCTCATTTTCAGAATCCTTTCATTTCTATCATTTTGTACTCCTTTTGAATATCTCGTATTATTTGTTCAATCCTGTGAAATTTTGTTCAAAGTGGAATATTTGTTATTGAAAATGATATTTTTGGCTAAAGTGTAATGGTACTGTTTGGTACAATGATCGAGTGACCTTGCCAATATCTATCTTGGCTGATCCAGGAAAGCTAGGTAGGCTAGGTGAAGCGGGTGAGGGGGGTCACTGATCATGTAATGAGGAGGACCGGGTTTAGGGTTGGGGTCTCTTATGATTTTGTTATATTGACTTGATAAACGTTGTTTATTTTCCACTAATATGCAAGCATTGTTATTCTGTTGTATCGTATACTTCTTGGACATTTTCTTTTTCAGGTGTGGAGCTAGGTTAATGGAGTATTATTAGAGGATTTGTGGATTAATTGGGTCGAGAGTTTTTTGGAGGAATTATAGTTGTTTATAATCTAGAGGATTTTTGGCAGACTGTATTTGTTTATTTTTTGGGCATAGACATATTCTATTTTGACGAAAATAGGGCCTGAATGTGTGTAAAATACAGTGTATTTATGGAGCTCTATTTGAGAATTCGGATCGTTATAGCTTTTACTCCTAACATATAAGACCTTTGATTGTAATAGAAGTAGCCACGTAGAAGCCAAGCGGGGCGTGGCGTGGCGGATGGATTAGGGAGTGGTATAGTACATTATTCAGTCACGTATCAATTTTGGGATGTCGGGATGGATTGCACATAATTGTCGGGGTGAAGCCAAAATGTTTTGCAACATATTTTATCCAACTGTTGTTACTAACAAGGCTGACTTGTCAAACTGGGTTGTCTCTTTCGCGTATGGGTGTCCTTCTAATGTCGGGAGAGAGCAAGTGTGGGATGATTTTAAGGAGATTGCAAAGTATGAGAAACTGCCGTGGTTGTGTATGGGTGACTTTAATCAAGTATTGAGTGTGGAGGATAAGAGAGGAGGTAATATTCCTTGGTCAAGAAGACTGGCTTCTTTTCATGATATGCTAAATACTTGCGAGCTTGTGGACCTTGAGTTCAAAGGTCCCCAATTTACTTGGAGAAACAATAGGTCGGAAGGGGAGCTTGTGATGGAAAGGTTAGACATGGCTTTTGCTAATTCTAAGTGGAGGGAACATTTTGATCAGGCGATGGTTTTTGTGGAGAGCGTTGTGGGATCTGATCATAATCCCCTTATCTTGAATACTTCCTTCCCTTTGCAAAAGGTAGGGAAACCTTTTAGATTTGAATCAATGTGGACCACCGAGCCTGATTGTCGCGATATTGTTACAGAGGTATGGGGTAATCAATTTCAGGGGTCTTGGATGTTCCGATTATGCAAGAAGCTGAAGAGTTGCAAGGAGAAGTTGAAGGTGTGGCATCGGTCTAAATTCGGGGACCTTCGTCTGCAAATCTCCATGGCTATGGATAAGTTGGCAGAAGTTCAAAAGGGGCTTGATTCAGATTTTGACCCAGATTTACACTCTAATGAGAAAATTCTTTTCCGTAGCCTTGAAGACCTGTGGCAAAAGGAATCTATGTTCTGGCATCAAAGGTCCCGTATTAACTGGCTCCAATTGGGTGATAGGAACTCAAAGTTTTTTCGTCTAACTACCATCCAATGGCGGCAAAGGAATCAAATAGTCAGACTTAAAGATGGCAATTGTGTTTGGCAATCTGATGAGCAGGTTATTGCAGCAGTTATCAAAAGTCATTTTCAGTGTCTATATGCACCTCATTCTAATAGAGATTATAGCAGTATCCTCTCTATGATTGACCCAATTATTACTGATGAAATGAATGCCTCTCTTGTAAAGCCTATTTCACGCGAGGAGATCAATTTGGCAGTCTCTCAAATGGGTCCATTGAAAGCTCTCGGATCGGATGGATTTCTCGTCCTATTTTATCAATCTTATTGGGACGTGGTAGGGGAGGATGTCATCAAAGCCGTGCAGAACTTCTTTGAAAGGGGACACCTACTCAAAGAGATGAACCACACTAATGTCACTCTTATCCCCAAGATCAGAAGCCCTGAGAGTATGTCCCATTTTCGCCCCATTAGCCTTGTCGTTTCAATTACAAGATTATCTCCAAGATCCTTGCGAACAGACTACAACCTCTTCTCCATGGTATTATCTTGGAGCAACAATCGGCGTTCATCCTTGGGCGTCAAATTCATGACAATATCATTGTCGCCCATGAGGTATTCCATTTTCTAAAGCATAAGAAGTCTGGGGTTAAATCTTCTGTGGCTGTCAAATTGGATCTCAATAAAGCCTTCGATAAAGTTTGTTGGGACTTTCTGATTTCCGTAATGGAGAGGATGGGTTTTGATAGAGTTTGGGTGGCGTGGGTTAGAGAATGCATCAGTACTGTCAAATATTTGATCACCGTGAATGGGGGTTAGGTATGCGAGGTTACTCCTGGTCGAGGGCTCCGCCAAGGAGACCCTTTGTCTCCATATCTGTTTCTTTTGATCTCGGATGCGTTCTCTATTATGATTCGTAAGGCGGTAGTTCATAAGGTGTTGGCGGGGGTGTAGACACCCCAAAATGGGACTCTCGTATACATTTGAAATCCCCGATGATGAAAGGAAACACCCGGAATGACTCTCGGATTGAAGTTCTCCAAGTCAACAAAGTCAACAGTACCGTACGGTACTCATCTCTCACGCACGGCACAGCCCAAGCAACTTTTTGAATTTTGGCGGTCAGTTGTACCGCACGGCACAGTAAGTGTGCCGCACGGCACAGTTTGTGTGCCGTACGACACTGTCATTTGTCAAACAGTTTTTGCAGAGTTCCAGCAGCTCAGAATGTTGATGAACGCTTCCTCTGATCATCATGGTTGCGTGCAAGGCTTAAAGGCTATAGAATGATCATCATTCCTTTGTGTGGATAGCAAGAATACTTGGAGACCAAGGGATTCCTACGCCTATAAATCCCGATCGATTTCAACGAGGAAAGACCCAAGAAAACCATGGTTAAGCTCTCCCAAATTCTGTCCATAATCATGTTCACCTTCTAATTCACCTACTACTCTCACTCTCCACCCCAGAAAATAACCCTCCAAGCCTTATACAGGCAAACCCAATCAGAAAATCCACCCCCTGTTTTCGGTCCCAAAAACCGTGAGGTTGCAATTCAAAATTTGCTCAAGTTCTAGTCCTTAACTATCTTTGTTGCTGCATCACAAGAGAGTTAGAAGCTAAAGAAGGTTCAAGCCACATTCAGAAGTTCAAGAAAGAAGCTCAATCCGAGAGTTTCAAAACCAAGGTATAATCCCGTTTCGCCAAAACTCTTAGCTTTGGTACTGAGGGGAGGGTACCAAGTGTGGAATGATCTTCCATATCATCTCCACATTTGGTACGCCCATGTTACATCAAAATCAATTTGATTCATGACCTCCCGGTTGCGTAAACGGTGAAAATATCGCCTCGTACGGAGCAATTTAATGAGGAGGGACATCCCCTATTTAAGCACATTGTTTTCACATCTAAAATAATCTGCTTTTTATCAAGTTTCATGCCTTGTATAGGTTTACATTCAATCATTTCGAAAAACCAAAGTTTTGAACTGTTTGTGCAATAAACAGTGCCGCACGGCACTCCTTGTGTACCGCACGGTACACTTGGAGTACCGTACGACATTCTTTTGAAAATTTAACCGTTGGAATGATGAACAATGCCGCACGGCACACTTTCTGTACCGCACGGTACACCTAGTGTGCCGCACGGCACACTTTTGTAAAATCTGAAATTTTGAAACCTTTCCTTTACAAAACAGTTTGAACCTTTGGTGTGTTGTTTGGATTATTTGATTTCCATGTTGCTTATTTTCATTATTATCACCTGCTTTGTTTGATAAACTGTTTATTTGATTAAAAGTTCGACATTAAAACATTTTCTAAAAATCCCATAAATGTTTAGTAAAGACCGATTTTTAATCGGGCGAGCGGGGTGCATTAAAACCCTTCCCCGCTCGTAACCTGGCTCCCGAATCCAAAACGAATCTCTGGTTTTCAAATTGTTTTCTAAATCATTTTCTCAATCCTTTTCAAAACGGTTTCTCGGGTCCTAAACCATTTTTCAAAAACCCGGGTGGCGACTCCCATTTTCAAAACAACAAGTTTTCCAAAACCAAGGAAATTCCACGGGGGTCAAAATGTCTCACAAAT